>PVHP010000333.1:0-161990 GCA_004024765.1 Zapus hudsonius | reverse complement strand
GAGAGAGAGAGAGGCCATAGTTTGATAGCTAAGTCCTGTGTGACTCTGAGTTTTGGGCAAGAGTGAAAGCTCTCTTTGCTCAGACTAGAGTAAGCATCTTTGAGTCAGCCAGCCTCCACTGCCCAGTGGGCTGGCTATCCCTCTGAAGGAGAGGCAGTGTGGGTCAAAATGCACATAAGCACTTGGAAGAAGTGAGAAGTAGCTCTGAACATCTGACCCAAACATCTCAAGGAGATGGGGATGAACCTGGAACCAAGTGGGCCAGGTGCAAAAATCATCCAAATTGGGAAAGTGAATGATATTTGAACTGATTTCCTGACCCCAAGAAAAGTGGGAAAAAAAATGATGAATGAAAAAGCCAAGAAGAGCTTCCCAGCTCTGGCTTCCTTGGCTGGTGCTCCCGTCAGAGCTCTCTTGGCTCTTTTCAACTGGCTTTTCCTTTACTTGTCTAAAAGTGTACAAAAATAGCAGAACACCATACAATTTAAAGATAGACTGTTAATATTTAAAGACAGGTTAAAAAACCAAAACAGATGTATTTAATATGTCTCCGAAAGCAAATGTATTCCTCTCCAATAGGATATTCTAATCTGTCCTCTTTCCTTAAAAGTACCTACTTTTTCCTGCCATACATAAGGAAAAGCCATCAATGAGTGAAAGGAAGGTGGTTATGAATAGCACTGACCCAACAACAATGCTTATTAAGCATGTGTTATGAATATCCCATCAGGAATACTACAGTTGAGGACCTAAATTTGAGGTTAAAAGGAGTGAGAGGAGATAAAGTTAAAATGAAGGACCTGAGGAGAGGTAGGATAAAGGATCCCCAAATGTACAGAGACTTGGGGTATGGGAGAGAGAGAGAGACAGAGAGAGAGAAAGACAGAGACAGAGAGAGAGAGAGAGAGAGAGAGAGAGAGAGAGAGAGAAAGAAAGAAACTTGCGATCCCAAGAATAGTAAAATTGTCAACATGCATAATCATTACTCCTAAAGTTTCAGGAAATCCAGATAAAATTAAGTTACAGCAGGTATATCTGCTTTGGAAAGCAAGAAAAATTTCTAGCTTATTAGGGGAGAATTTGTTTCACAAATTTAAGACATGTAAGGAGAAGATGTTTCATTGATGTATAAAAATCTACTTGAATGTGCTACCTTTTCTTCACATGGGTGATGGGAGGCCCCAATGGATGAGGCTGCCTCATTCATTTCATTTTCATCAAAGCACAATGACTCTAACCTCCTGCCTACATTTCTAATGTATGACTTAATGTGGAAGATGAATGCCATATACCCACTTACTGTAGACTTCATAAAGAACTAGTCAGCAGTCTGCAGGGAGAGGTAAACCAGAGCCCCTGCATGTTTTGTTTGTGGTAACAAAACATAAACCCCATGTTTTGATTCTGGGATGGATGGTGCCTTATTCCCTCTCTATGAACTTCCATTATGCTGCTGGTATAGCCATGATAAAGATATTAATTAATAAAAGAACCAAACCCCATGAAACATTGATCAGACCTGCAACTCCCTATCCCAGTCATTGGATCCTTCCCACACTGAGCTGTTGATCAAAGAGAGCCACAAGGTCCCCAAAACAAGACAGGTTTCTGTCAAAGCTCTTGAATACCCACTGTAGGCCAAAGGTAAGATCCTATTGCTGAAGAAACCACATAAAGACATCTAACAACACCAAGAGACCCTGATAGATCCAGAATGGTATCCAATATCCAGATGGTAGCAAGTGCAGTGCTGGAAGGCACAACATAAACTGCCAGGGGGAAATTGGTCAATGATATTTGGAGAAAGCAGAGACCACTGATACAAAATGCAGATTGTTCCCATGAGAAGGCTGAACACACTTCCTTCTGGGAGAGATCAACGGACCACAAAATGATCACTGGTGCAATAGAGGTGCCAAAACCTGGTGTTTGTGTGTGTGTGAGGGGGTAATCAACAGCTTTTAAATTGTCCAAGAAATCCACTCAATGACAAGGAACCCTTAATTGGAATTGGGACTCAGAGCAAAATCCTATGGGAACCAAAAACTGGGGCTCCAAAAAGAAATCCCCATTAGTAGAGAACTACAGAGAGGCTAATCTCAATAGAATTTTGCCAAATCAGAAATGTGCATCTCATTTAACCTATACTGATCTCACTCTCTGATAGAGATTCTGTTTGTATTTTTCAGAAGGCAGTGAGAGAGCTGTGGTCATTCCAACTCCAGTGATGAATCACAGGCCGAAGGCTGATATCCCAGCAAGAGATGAACCACCCAAGGCCTATCATGTAGGCCCCAAGTGAAACACTTGAAACAGTGGTGGGGCAAGAAAGAGACCTATAACCACAGCCAATCCGTCAACCCAGGATAAGTCAGTGAGACAGAAACCAACGACTTCCAACACAACCTAAAGCAGAAGTGCAGAGACTCTTTAGGTCCCAACAATAAAACAGACTTAAAACTCACCCTTCATGACTCAGGGAACTGAATGGAAGAGGGGGTGGAAAGATTGTAAGAGCCATGTGGGAGAGATTACCCAGAGCTCTTACCCCCCTCAGTTACAACACATAAAGGGGGGCAACTTTGATGCCTCCTGTGCTATCTGTTGCTCCTTACCACATAGATTGATCAGTGTGTCCACCGAGGAGGATACTCAGTGGATTGGGTACAGTGGGGAGGGAAATGGGAATATCAGCACAATATTTGCTCAATCAAAGTATCTAATTTTGGACAATAAAGATAAATTTTTTTTTAAATCTTAAAATCAAAGAAAATATGATCAACTAAATTCTCCGTCCAGCAAAATTATTCTCTAAAATTGAAGAGTGAAATTAAGCTAATGAAAGTAGAGAAAATTTGTTGAGAGAAGATCTGCACTATAAGAATTGTTAAAGGGAGTACAAGGAATCAGTGGCCGATCAAGTTTACAGAGGAGAAACCTAAAGCCTAGCACAATAAATTGACCTTCCTGATTTAAAAAGAAAGAAAGAAAGAAAGAAAGAAAGAAAGATCTTTGGAGCTAGCCTGCTCTGTCAGATAGATGGTCAGAAGAAAGGATTAGCTGGTAGAGCTCAGATATCTGGGAGGAAATGCTTCAGAAGGAGAAAAACCATCACTTCTGGAAGCATCTATCTAGCTGGGCCTGGGTACCACCTGATTGGCATAGACTCTAAAAGGTGGCAAGGTTTTAGCACCATCCACTAAGGAATGCACTGTGGTCATAGCAAATAATGACAGTCATAACATCAAGGTGAAGCTTGGATGTTTCACTGAGGAAGATTTCTTGTTGGGCAAAGCATTTCCGTTCCTGTATTTTATGTCCAGTTTGTCTCTTTAGAACAGAGGCTCATCAGGCAGAAAATGTCTGCTGAGACTCTCCCAATGACAGGCTTTGTCAATGTCAAATGTCAAAAATAACAAGAGAACGGAAATAATATTTTACCATCATGTATGCAGTATGTTTTATTTTACTTAACAAGTGGACTAGACCAAAATTGGTACCTGATGATCAGAAAACAATGTCATTGCCCAGAGTCCAACATAAAGATATTTTATGTAATTAATCAGCTAAGCATCATACACCCAAATGTGTGGGCTCTAGGTTGGGGCTTTGACAAGTCCTGAAATATCAGCCCCTTTTCTCAAACTCTGTTGAAAGCACCCAGGCACAGCCTTGCACTCTGCATTATTGGTGTCAGACTCTATTTTCTATCCTTTATGTCAAATTTAAATTCATGGTGACTGCATTCAGATCTTGATAGAATCCCCAATTTGCCTTGCACATCAAATCCATTCCGCAGCAAACACACATACACATGCGTGCGCACACACACATACTTGAACCGCATGTGCTCTCCTTGTACCTAAGCCAGGGTCGAGGATTTTGAATGGCTTTAACATGCTCGAAAAAGAGTCTGCTAAAACTAGCATACTGCTTCATTGGGTCTTCACCCCTTAGAGGAAGGAATCATATCGGCATGGTTCTTGTTTGGGATGAAATTGAACCTGGACCTTTCCCAACAACTGTGGTATTTTCTCCCCTCACTGAAGCTAAAATCATGATCAGACTTGAGTGAGCTGAACAAATTGGTGTAAGGGATGAAAAAAAAATGGATGTTTAACTCTGAACACGCAGATCTGTTCTGTCCACCCAAAGAATGAGGCTTTGATTTAGGCATAAAGCCAACAAAAGTCCCCTGTTGACAGGTGATGATGCGAGCCATCATCCAAAAGCAAAAAATAAAAATCCGATATATGTTATCACTAAGAAAGCCTTCTAGATGGTCCAGAGATATGAACTGACCTCGCTTATGGAAATCATCTTTGCTTGGGTATCTGTAGATGCATAAAGGGATGCTGTTTTAAAAAGCTCGTTTTCTCCTTAATAATTGTCTGTTTTTAAAAAGCTATCAGCAGGTGCACCTCATTTCAAAAGCCTCTTGTCCTTCATAATACAATATTCATCACGATTACATAGTATGAAATAAAAAGTAGCAAAACATAAGCAAGGGTAGTTCAATTAGATGCAATATAATCTCTGGAGCAAAAATAAAAAAATAAAAAAAATAAAACCCCCCAAATACCTCTGCAGCTAAAACCAGGTTCAGATGAAAGAAAAAAGAGAATATATTTCCACATATTTTTAATTATATAGAATTTCCTCAAACATGATTTTTCATAATATATTCCATTAAGTTAACATCATAGTTGAAGAAAGAGCATTTCCCGATTTCATTTTAAGCCTGATTTTGAACAATTACAGTGTCATTGTTCCGCGGTGGAAAGGTTGAATTCATTTACTGTGTGGTTATGCTAGTTATGATTGATGTCTCTTTTCCAAATGATAAACCAATCACCCCAATGATGTAATGTCATTTTAAGAGTGCCATAATCACATTTCTCTCAAACTAGAAGCTCTGATGAGTTCTAATAAAGATTTATGGTAGATTAAAGGCCTTCATAATATCAACAATGGATTGCTCATTTGATGAGAGATTTGATTAGGTAATTTTTTTTTTGAAAAAAAGAATATGAGTTTACTAAATATATCAGGCCTGGCTTTGAAGAAGGGCATGGAGCATCCTAAGTAGAAATCTACAGTCCATCTGCAGAATGAATCCTCCTAAATGTATTTAGGAGGTCCTCTGGAATTGGAGAGGTTGAGGCCAATGGTGGCATATACTCATGGATAGATCCAGAACAATGTGAGTGAGGAGCAGGCACATGCTTACATGGCAAGCTCACTTGATGCTTTTGATGTGGTTCGTTAATGAACATCATGAGACATGAACTCAGAGAGCCATGTCAAAAGCAACCAACTGGCACCATCACGTCCCTGTGGGTCATGGGTATCTTCTATATGCAAGCATTCATCAATAGGAGAACTCAAAATAAAGGTTAGATTATTGCTATGCCATGGCTAATTCTACCTAAGATGAAGAGAATGGAGGTAAGAAAGAGCGGTCATATAATTCTTAAAAGTAGGACAAAACCTTGTGTCCAGTCCTTCTGTTCTGTGAAAAAAATCAACGCAGAAACTATGGATGGTATTTGCAACAATACCACACGATCAGCTTGTTAAATTCAAGTGAAGGGACCTAAGTAGAGGGTCATAGGAGAGGCCATACCCCAAACACTTCGGGCCTGGCAAGACATTCCCTATTCATGTCAAGGAAACACATTTTAATCGCAAAATCATCGAAAACAAACAAACAAGACAAAGTCGGAAGCCAACGATCACAAGACAAGGGACCTGAGAGGCACACGAGTTGGGTATGCGAGGGTGTCCAGGGTCACTGGGCTATGAACGAATCATAGTGATACAAAATTCAATATTCCAGGGTCTCTCTGCACCTCACCTTTTGAGTCAGGCAGCCCTCCCGAGTAGCCAGGGGCAAATTCCTCCCACTGACAGAGTCCCAGAGCCTGTTACAATCAGCAAAACCCCTTCAAAAGCTGTGACCTTCAACAAATGCATCCTGCAAGTGCTGTGCCACAAAATGACAAATGCATTTCACCTCGATGCTTCCCCGCACCTCCTCCTCCCAGCCCTTGCTTCATCGTTGTCATTTTCCTGGACAGTCACAAACATCACGCACGAAAACACCACATGTTCAGACACCATGGAGTTTCCTTACCACTGCTGGAGGCTTGCTGGGGCCCTGAGCATGCTCTGAGCAGATATGAATTCGGGGAGAATTCCTCATCAGGGTTGGTATCCATGATCTGATGGGAGGTGTTGCTGTCTAGCAATGGCATCTGGCAGCTAACTGGTGGAGGATTATGGGAGCTAGGCAGTTGAGCAGATGGGAGGAGACTAGACGAGGATGTAGGTGGAATGGGACGACCTGGGAAAGAGGACAGAGGGGTCAAAGGTCAGCAATGAGGGTCATGAAAGCACCCTAAGAAAGTTACATTGAAACCAGCTCACAATACAAATATCTTAAAAATGAAATGCTCTGGATGTGTTGTTGTTTTTTTTTTTTTAAAGAGTGTTTTGATGTTTCTCCAACAGTCCAAATTCATCACACGGGGGAGTATGAGTATTTAATAATATATTCATGTATTTCAGAAAAGGGAAAAGCAGCAGAAATAACATCAGTCTGGAAACATCCAGTGCCTTCTCTCTCCTCCAGTATGATTCTCATGAAAGTCTCCATCAGTTTTTGAAACCAAACCGTCTCCTATGGATACCCGTACTTCTACTCTTGTGGCAATGGACAGTTACTCTGTATTGTCCACATCTCCTCTTCACAGTAACCAGGATGATTCTTTGTAGGGAAAATTAGGTCCTATTACTGTTAGCACCTTCCAAAGGCTTCTATGACAGGAGGAAAGAAACCCGAGCTCCCTATGATGATGTCATGTCACCTTCTCCAGCTTAGAGCTGCTCTCTCACATCCCTCACCTGGAAGGAGCCCCTCATACCTCTTTCCACTGGGCTCTTTATTCTACACCCAATGTAAATCTTTGTTTCTCCTGGCAAACCCTTCTGGCTTCAGATATATTTTCATTCCAGCCTCAATAGACACTTCTCCCCACCTGCACCATCGGGCCAAATTCATAAACCCACTGCTTCTCTTCACCAAGCTTTTTGCGTTTGCCTCCCTGAAACAAGAGCTACCTGCTTGCTCTAGCTTATCAATGAGATTCGGTTAGCTTGCAGATCTTACAATCTGAAATTGGGCTGCTTGCAAGATCTGTGATTCAGGCTGGCACCCTCAGAGTGTACCTAAAGGAGAACGGCTGCTGAATGAATAAATACATAGGGTAAACAAGCACCAAGTTCATGCATTTGGGGTGGAAGTGGTGAACAGTTGAGCAGGGTACCATGTTTCCATTTCAATGAGTTGACCAACCTCCCCATCCCCCCCTCCATGCATCATGTGGTTTCTTTGAACAGCACAGAGAATTCCTGTAAAGAGAACCCTAGCCACTTGAGACATGAGGAAAAGAAGGCAGCCTGGAGGGAAGTGGACAGTGAATTGAGCTGCCCTTGGGAGAAGGTCTTCTTCTCCATGGAAGGTTGTTCTTCTTCACTGGCAGAAATCCTAGTGCCAAGTTACTCCACCCCTGTTCCTGGGGTGTTTGGGATTATTGCTCTGCTGGTTTGCTCATTTGAAAAGCTCTAGAAATGAGCCAATCAGCCCATCAGATCTGCCCAAAGCCTGCTATTTGGAGGAATAGGTGAACTACAGCAAAAGCAAAGTGGAGAATGAGATCAGCTCAGGAGAGAAGCGGCTGAGCATTGGAGAAATGCCTCATTCAGCACACAGAGGGACCACACGGGCTGAGACATCTTCACACAATGAGAAGGATGCCAGTTGCTTTCCTTCCTAATTGTATTTCCAATTTGCTTTTCAGTGAACTATGTGGTGCTGATGGGTGGTTTGGGTTTCACAGTGTATGTGCACTTTTCTGAATAAGTGACTAATCATCCTGCCCTCACAGAGCTCCTCCATTGAGGGATAGAGAGGTAAATATGTTGCTTCTGAACCTTGTATTAAAGAACAAGAAGGTGGCCACCCATGACGTGGTTCTGTGGGGTAGAGAAGGTAGGAAGGCAACAGAGAGCCAAACAGTGAGCAGGTCCATGAAGAGGAAAGTGGCTCTGGTGAGAAAACAAAGGAAACGGTAACAATGAGGCAGAAGTGACAGAAAGATAGGAACTAAGAGACCCTTAAAATTTCAAATGTTAAGGCTTGCTACCCAGTAAGCCAACTGAAACGAAGATAAAATAACCCTGAACTAGATCAATGGGTAAACAGAGTTTGATCTAAGAAACTTAGTTCATCCATAGATGTTGGGGAGCAATATAGGGCAGGACATTACTGCTTTGGCAAAGTTAGGTGAAAGTCTGGAGTCAGAATTAGGGGTCGCATTCGACTCATGTGCTCTCCTATAGACCTTCTAAGCATACTAACTAATCGTTATTACTTAAGTGTGAATGCCGATTGCATAGTTCCAATCTGCCGCTCGCAGTATTATTCTGGTATATGTGCCGCCTCTTATACTACTTAAATCAATCTTATGAAGTGATAGTGATCACATATTCCCACAAAAGGAGGTAAGAGCACGTTGTTGTTTTATGGACAAAGAAGTTAGGGTACATAGCTAGTAAGATGTCAAGGACAAGGACAAGGGCAAGAACTCAAATTTCAAACTTGATGCAACGCTTTCAAATAAACTATTTTTAGAAACATAAAAAAAAGAACTCAAATTTCTGTTTGCATATTCCAAAACCCACTCCCCGTCCACTTCACATGGTGCTGGCTCAGATAGCACAGCAACAGAGAAGGGACAATGTGCATAGCAGGGAAGGCACGTACGCAAGCGCATTTCTGCACGTGCCCACCTCCCATGCCAGTTTTCAAGGAGGAAACATGTCTGTGAATAACCACGTATAGCAGCTAATCCGTTGACAGCTCCAAGGTTTTCTTGTGATTTTGGTTATGAAATTCCAAGTGACTCTCCCATAGCTGGGTTCCTCTTCCCCTTCTTCAAGGCTCCTGACGGCACGTAGGTCCTGACCAGGTCCTGTGAAGTCAGTGCTGATATCCACTTAGCGGCTGGGCTCTGGTAGGAACGGATTCCTAAGTCACGATCAATAGGATTTAAAGTTTGCGCTAGCGAGGCATAGCTGAAACTGGATGTCGAAGAACAAGGATGGCTGGAAGCCAATTTTTAAATTCCTTTGAGTGACTGAGGTGGAACTGAAGTTCAAGTACAATTTTCCAGGAGCTTGATGTGAGAGTTGCTGTGAAATCATTTCTTCCGTGAACTTTTTGAAATTTGGTTCAGCATGAATTCATTTTCTAGAGTGCAGACAGCCCTGGTTTTTTAATTTATACAAACACAGAGAATGAGAGCACCAGGGTTACTTCCATGTATGGATGATACACATCACAGAGTTGCCTGATTTCTGGTATTTTTTGGCCCCTTTTAATTCGATACTTCCCTGCTTTGATAACTTCTTCAATTCTGCTTGATGGTTCCTACCATTACTCGTGAACATTCGAAAATCCCAGATCTGCCCCCAATCAAATGGTGTGCTGTTCTGTCTTTGCTATGTCATTTGCTAAGTTTATTCACTTCTGCTACATCTCCCTCCTGACTTTTCCCACTGACAGACACCATCTGTATAGACACAGACAGCTTCCAATGTACTGGGGAGAATGCTGGGACTGACTCAGGTTCACTTTGCAGGACCGTGAGTTCTTACAGAAATACTTAGTGTGGGATTGGAAGGTCACCAGGTGATACGCAACAGCCTGATTCCCACATTACTTATGACAGAAACACCCTGATCCCAAAATTATTTTGCCAGTTTCTTTGTAAATGAGCATAGAGCCTCCAGCAGATGCACAGAAAACTACACTGAATCAATCTGTCAAAAAGCAAATAGAAACACGCAAAGGCAGCGATATGCCTTTCATTAAACTCATACCGTCTTGTGTATGTAAGGGTGTTTATGCGCATGGGTCTTCTAAGATCCCTACGTATAACAGACTCTAATTATCTCTGATTGGATTCCCCATGACCTTAAGCATTGGGACTAATTCACAGTTTGCTAATTTATCTATTTCCAAATGAATAAGATTTTTTACTGGATTTAAATAATAAAACACATTTTGTTCAGTTCGTGGGCCCTCACTCTGTTGGATCGACTGATCGTGGTTGTTGGCATGCCTTGTGGAGAAGGATGCTGTGCTGTCCTAGATTTCAGCGGGAAAACAGTGACATCATTAATTAGAAAACGCAAAGACTTCGGTGGGGAGAAGCAGCAGATGTACAGTGCTTATTTACCATCCATGCTCCAGGCTCTCAGTCCCTACCCATTCCAGCCATCCCTGAAATCCTCATCGCGGACCATCTGTGATAGACGCAATATTGCTGCAACTCCCATTGTGTCCATTACAGTACCATCGCACTTCGTCCGTAGATTCAGATCCAGACTGTTCGACAAGATCAAGGGGCTATAGTCTCCTCTTCTCTCCCCAAACAATAAATCCTAACAGAGAAATGGATGCTTTGCCCAACCTTTTTTAATATAGTCACTAATTTATGGCAGAGGGCGGGCTACAGATCAATTCCCCAAATTCACTTAAAACAACTGGTTCTTTTTCATTTGAAAGACGAATGGAGAGCAGATATTAAAGTGTTCTGGATAGGCAAGCTATGATTGATTTATATAGTGATGGGGCATTGGGATATTTGGTGGAAGAGAGAGAGAGAGAGAGAGAGAGAGAGAGAGAGAGAGAGAGAGAGAGAGAGAGAGAGAGACAGACTAAAGGCTCAGCAAAATGAATCAAAATAAAAAGTGGTGTCAGGAATGCCTGCATTCAAAACATAAATCCAGTGATCTGCTTACAATCACACATAGTACACAATCCTGCTTGATGCTAAGAACTGTAGGAAATAGTTCACATGTACTTTTTCTTTGAACATTCATAAAATTTCATGAATTAAGAATGCATTAATCTCTTCTCCATTCACAGGTGGAGAAACCGAGACTTAATTTAAGCTGTGGTTTGAATGACTTAATCTGATTCCAAAGCCCAAGCCTTGAATAGTGTCTCTCTCTCTCTTTCTCTCTCTCTCTCTGTGAGTGTGTATGTGTACATACTATATAATTTTTGCCCATATTAGACAAGAGCAATGGCTTGAAAACTACACAAGTAGTGATTTTTAAACTCAGTAGTCCTGTTGTGAGATGCACCACAGAGCTCATCCCAGAAGAGGTAATTAACCATATGCAGAAGCAGGGCTCTGCTGGACACAGTCACAGTGACCACTTACACAGAATAAATGATTGGTAAGGGGAGAAAGACATTCTTGAGACAAAAACTGAAAGTTCCCTGTGGCATCCTAAGTTCAAGGCCTTAATCAAAATATAATCTTTGTGTCAAGGTTGCATATTGCAAAAGGGCTGTATAACACATCAAAGCAGTTGACTGGACAGAGGGCTTCCACAATTATCCTAATGGTGCATCTCAATTCCTGTTATTAAAATTCACGCTATTCACACAGTGATGTTTTCCTAAAAATGGTTGATGTTTGTGAAACCCCGTTTATGAAGGTTTATTAAAAAGTGTGAAAATGGATTTATTTTTCTATAGACAGAAAATTTCATAAATACTTGAGAACTTGCCCTCCTTTTGTTTACACTTCATGGTTTTGAAAATAATAATGGTTCTGGGACTCGAGAGATGGCTCAGTGGGTAAGAGCACTTGCGAGCAGCCATAAGGACCTGGGAAGGTCTGATGTTCCCTGAGTTAGATTCCCCAGTACCCACATAGACAGCTGAAGCTGGTCACATGGGTCTTGTGGAGAGAGGAGACCATAGAATTGCTGGGAATCTCTGGTCAGGCAATATGATAGGGGGGCAGAGAAAAAAATAAAACAACAACAAAAACCCTTCAGTTCTGGATTGAGTGAGAGATCACATCTCAAGGAAACATGAGAATGGAAAAAAAAGAGGCTACCTCACCTACTCCTCTGGCCTCCAAATACACCCATGGGGCATGTGCACGTTTACATTCACGTGCATACTCCACATCACATGTACCACGGCTCATACCACTGGGCAACAGACCTTAACACCATATATATATGACAACACACACACATTCTAGTTGCCATGAACTACTCTTCAGGAAGGGGCATATAGAACTTTGCTGAGGGCAATGTACTGGGGCACAGCAGACCCAACCTCCACTGACTACAGAAAGGTCAAGATACCCTCTCAGCAGCACTAATGGGCCCCCTGCCTCCCGCTGGCCCTGTGCCACACTGGGAAGTGGAAGAAGCCACAGCACATTCCATCAGCGGACATCACATGTTAAACACCAGGCTCAGTTATTTTTCCTACAACTGTCCCAACACTTGCTCAACCAGAGTAGCAATTCAGGGGTGGCAGTAACATGCCAAAGCATCGGATCCAAGATGTGAACTCGGGCTGTATAGCACCACTGAGTATTGTGGATGAGTCCTAAGCTTAGACTTTAAAACTCAAATTTCTCATAGCTTGTTTCACTACCCCAACCCAATCTATTCTCACCGTTGACTCAGCCCCAGATGCAATCCCAGGTACTAACAGATGTTATCACCTGAATGTCTTTTGCAAACACTTATGTCTGTCTTCATGCTTGTCTCATTCCCATCTTTGTCGTAGATAACCCATTCCCAAGTTCTAGATCTATCCAAATGTTTTAGTTCACCAAAGCCCAAGGGGGAAGTGGAGAGGACACAGGCTTTGCAGTCAGGCAGACTGAGCATATCCCTTTTCCCTTTGGTGTGTTGAACAACATTGTTCACGCAAGTGGTGGTTTGAATGCCTCATGTAATCTCATACTTGAATCCCAGCTGGTCACAACTTGGGAGGTGGAGCCTTGCTAGAGGAGCTGTGTCACTGGAGGTGGGAACCTTGAGGGCTAATGCCCAGCTCCAAGCCCAGCATAAGACTAGGCCTACCCAGATATGTGACAGCTCCCAACTCATGACATGCTTTCTTAGCCATAATGAAACATCCCTGCAAATCTGCAAGCCTTAAATAAATCCTTTCTAGCAGCTGATTCTGGTCTGATGTTTTGTCCCAGCAACAAAAAGATAAATGTAACAACATATTCCTGTGAAGAGCAGAAAGGCTCACGAGGTGTATTTCACTCATCGGTAAGCACAAGTCACCCCAATGGAGATAATGAAGCTTGCATAGGTTCCAGCCGGCTACAAGCACCTACTGTGTGTACATGGATGTGGCATGGGTAGATGCACTATCAAGCTTGATCAACGGGATACATCCGGGAGATGAGAGGGCTGGAATGATGGCTGCTATCTTACCACCAATGGAAAAGCCTGCATGGAATCAACCGAGAGAGAGAGAGAGAGAGAGAGAGAGAGAGAGAGAGAGAGAGAGAGAGAGAGAGAGAGAGAGAGAGAGAGCGCAAGATGTCTCAGTTGTTATAGATGCTTGCCTGCAAAGCCAATCAGCCCTCATTTGATTCCCTAGCACCCATGTAAAGTCAGATGCAAAAAGTGGCACATGCATCTGGATTTCAATTGCAGCAAGAGACCTTGGCATGCATATACACACACACACAGAGAGAGAGAGAGAGAGAGAGAGAGAGAGAGACAGAGAGACAGAGAGAGAGAGAGAAACAAAAATTAAAAAATTATTAAAGAAGAAACAAAAAGGAGAAAAGGAGATCAGGGATGGATTCAGGCAGACCAGGGCAGCCATCTTTGCTCTATGCAAAGCACACACCAACCCATCATCCCCCCACTCTCTTCTGATTCTCCTTTGCTGTCATTTAGAACAAAAACCACCCTGCCTCACACTGATCACAGAGCCGAAGTGGGAAAATGACTTGGCCAATGCCACACGGCTGTTTAGAAAAGGATTCCGGGCATTCTGCCTTCAGAAAAAAATTTGCATGTTCCTTAGGCTGACTCCTTTCCTGTCAATAACAAGAAATGGAACATGGGGTCCCAGAGAAAGCACGGCTGGTGGGAAGCAAGGAATCTGTTCCCAAGAATAAGAGTAGGGAAGAGATGCAGCAGATGGCTGTCCACCTATCTCCCATCAGGCCCGTGAACAGCACTAGCACAAACTCAAATCTTCTTCTCACTGGCATTGGCGTTCACCCTGACAACCTAATTTGGGATACTCAGTTCTTTACACTGTTTTAAAGAACAAGGATAGAGTTCTTGGGATGGAGAGATGGCTCAGTGGTTAAGGCACTTGCCTGGAAAGCCTAATGACCTGGGTTTGATTCCCTGATACCCATGTAAAATGCACAAAGTATCACACATCTAGAGTTTGCAGTAGCTGGAGGCCCTGGCATGCCCATTCTCTCTCTCTCTCTCTCCTCCTGCAAATAAATAAAATATTTAATAAGGTAGTTCATTCTCTCTCTCCCTCTTTCCCTCTCTCTTACTCTCACTGGCTGTTGAACAAAGGCCTTGATATGTAGCCCAGGCTAGCCTTGAACTTGTGATCCTCCTGACTCAGCCTCTTTAGAGCTACGATTACAGGTGTACAAACACTGCACTTAGCCTTAATTCCAATCATAATTATATAACACAATGACAACCTATATCTAATAGCATCTCAACATTAAAACATAGATGTTTACTTCATTTCATATCTTATTTCTTATATTAACAGTATATGAATCCCTTTTCCAGGCTGCTAATATTGAGTGCTAAACATGCTGGATCAGTCCTCTCCTGAAGGCGTTCTGTTTCCCAGGCATTGACGCAGTGGACATGGGAGAAGGTGTGCTAATGACCTCATGTCAGTAGAGGTCAAGGACACGGACATTTTACAAGACACAGGACAGCCCCACGAGGAAGAATGTCCCAGCCTCACATTGTAATAATGTTACGGTTGTAAAACCCTGGCTTAGCCTAGGTGAGAATATGTTATGTGTTCCTGGTCAGTTTTCATTCAGCTTGGGGTGTGTTGCTCAGTGGTGGAGGACTTGCCTCCCGTGTACAAGCCCCAGGACTGGGCAGGTATGAGGAATAAATGTTCCATTTAGTCAGTTGTCTCTCATTCCCAAGAGGGGAGAAAAATTACTGCTGAAGAATTTAAGTTGGATTCCAGAGTGAGTTTAAGTCTGTCACTGCCGGTAGTCACAGTATATGCTTTTCCTGGGAGGTGGGAGAGCCACGTTTGTCAGGAGAGGCTGGAACTTCAAGGGAGGAGGTTCAGGCAACTGATTTAGGTTATTAATCATCACCTGAGAAATTTTCATGATCTCTTATGCGTTCTGAGTGAGGCAGGTTCAGCTGCTTAGCAGGGTTTGCTTTACTCCATATCACCTGGTGTAAAGTTTTCATTTTTACAGCAGAAGATCTAATTGCCCTCTTCCATCACACTTCAACGAACCCACTCACGCCCAGTTAAGCAGTTTCCAGAAAACAAGTCACTTTCGGATGGTATTTGTAAAACCATCCCGATTGCACATAAGCTATTATATATAATTTATTGGAAGGGTGGCACGTGGGTATGCCTGTCCCTTTAAATGAACTCTGGCAGGAGCTCAAGCATGAAGTGTCATCACAGATTGGGGCACTTGGTTGTCACCACTGCATTTCACCACCTTGCAAGCATGTGCACCACAAGTCCCTGGTAACCTTGTACACATCAGGGACACATACACATCAGGCTCTAATGGAGATCAGACTTGATTTTTGAAATAATATTATTTCTATCATTTCTTAATGTTGTGCTCTTCATATTAATGAGGTGAAATGCAAGGTATCTGTACAGCTTGCTCTTATGAGGACACAAATCTGTCCTGGGTGCAGTGACAAAATGCTTTCTAATAGATATGATCTTCAAACACTTTTTAAAAAATATTTTATTTATTGATTTTTCAAGCAGAGAGAGATAGAGATAGAGATAGAGATAGAGAGATAGATAGATAGATAGATAGATAGATAGATAGATAGATAGATAGAGAATACACCAGGGCCACCACCTTGTGGGTCTGGCTTATGTGGGTCCTGGGGAATTGAACTGGGGGCCTTAGGTACTGGAGGCAAGAGCCTTAACTGCTGAGCCATCTCTCCAGCCCTCTTCAAAAACTTTCTGCCTTGAAAGGCCAGGTGGCCCTTAATCAATGGCACCCCCAGCATCACTAGGATCAGACAGTACTGTCTTTTTGTTGGCACACACTTACCTAGATCAGTCATGTCTGACATGCACCACGTTGTCAGTGTTACATGTGGCTCTGAACACTTCAGGTGTGGCTAGAATAACTGAGGAACTAGACTGTTAATTTTGTAGACATTTAACTAACTTACATGCAAGGAGTCCCTGCAGGGAGTGGCTGTCATACTGGACAAAACACTGTAGGTAAAATGCTGGAGGTTAGATCTTAAATATCCCCCAGAGGCCCATGTGTCAAAGGACTGGCCCCCAGTGTGGCATTATTGACAGTTTCTGGAATATTTAGGAAGTGACTCTTAGCTGGAAGCTCTTAGGCCACTGGGGATGAAACCTTGAGGGGCGTTGTGAGGTGCTGGCTTCTTCCTTTAAGGGGGGATTCTCATCATGCTCTTCCGTCATGATTCCTGCCTCATCACCAGGCCTAAATCAGTGGGGTTAATCAATGACAGGTTGTAACCTCTAAAACCATGAAAGCAAAACAAAACTTTTCTCTTTACAAGTTGATTAGCCCAGGTATTTGTTACAGTCACAGAAAGCTATCACATTACTGTTCTTCCTTTCTAGTTACTGGTAGCTCTCCCTTATACATCTGTCTTTCTTTAATCCAAGAGCTGATGTACTTCACAATCCACAAATGTGCCATGCTTCTTCTCCCAGTGTTCCCAGTTCTCCCCACTCCCCACGTAACACTCCCAGTTACTATATGGAAATTATCTCTTGCCAGACTCACTCATTACCAATATTCTAATCACACCAAAGCAATGCACTAAAGATTATGTATCTTTCCAGACTTAGATCCCTCTCTGTTCATGTAAGAAGTTCCCTTCTTGTTAGTGGTAACAATCTCCTTCTGACAACCTGTTCATGCATATACCCTTTTCTCCAGGTGTCTTTCACACAGCCCCAGCCACTGGTACTTCCACCATGGTTTTTGTGGCATACTAGCCTATATACTATGACTGGTTGATTATAACAATTTACCACAGAAACATTTCCTGGATATATATATATATATATATATATATATATATATATATATATATATATATAGTTTTAGGCACATTAAAAAAAAGAAAATAAGTTTATATATTCTAAAACAAATATAGTAGTAAGCATGCCAGTCAAAGAAGGACCATCTTGGTAAGTATCTTGGTAAAGGTGTATACACCATGACTATAAATATGCATTACTTATTAACAATTGAGCGGCTTAGGATATTAATCCATTACTTCATGGGGTAGCCAGGTGGTAACATAATAGTCTCTTACAACCTTGGAGGAAACCTGACTGTGAGATTCAGGACGAGAGAATACAGGAGTTCATAAGGGAATGCTTTTATAAGGGATTTTAAGAGCTTTGGTCTCAACGTCAAGTTTTAGACCCAGACCTCAGCATAAATTATGATTCCACTATTGTTATCAAAGTTTCCCATTCCCTAGGACATGATGGGTAATTTGACCAATTCCATATAACAGCTAGGGTGATGCCATGGTGTCTGGGCTCTGCTGGGCTTCCTGAGTACTTCTGTCTGGGTAACATGTGGACTAGGGATGCTTCAGGCTGTTCCCGTGGCCTCTCAGAACCCACTTCACTGACAAAAGAGATTAGTTGGCAAAACATCTAGAGCAAGACTTTTCTAAACCTATGCCTGCACAGAAGCTTAATTTTAAAGGGCTCTGTTGAAAAACATATCTCATAATGCAAGGGGATGTGTCATTTATTGCTATGTCCACTTCTTGTGGTTTCTGGTATATGAAAATGATATCACCAATGATTAATTATGCTCTCGTGATGTACAATCCAACATGTCTGAACTCTGTGTATAGATTGGGGGGGTCAGTAGTCTCAGCCTATTTTAAAGATAAGGCGACTAAACAACAGGGTTTGAGGAGAGGAGGGCTCTAACTAAGGTTTTCTGGTTCTGGAGCTCATATACCACACTGCACAGGAAGTGACGATGCAATTTACTTGATATTTGTCTAATGATTGGTACAAAGCACCAGTTGCTGACAGGACAGTATGATTTGCATTAGGACTGCATTGAAGTTCAAATCTATTTCTTCACTGACTTGCTGGGTGACTCTGGATAAGTCCCCTACCTTTCCTCTCTGCTCAAGTGTTGATAAACAAAACAAAAAGGACGTAAACAGACTTCGCTAGTTATTCTAAGGATTAACCGAGACATTTATGTGAACTTTCTGAAGTAAATGGTAAGTATTATTATCACGCATAAAAAGGGTACGAGATAGATGTACTGCTCCCCTTCCGGGACCCTTTGAGGATTAAATCATAACATGTATGAAGTACACTGCAAATGTTAAAGTGCTCTACAAATGGTAATGGCTTTGCTTCCTATTATTGGAAACATTCCTTTTCCAAGGCTTCATCTGAGACAGCAAACGGTTCTCAGCAGTCAGCCTGTGTTTTGCTATGAGCTTTAGGGACAGTGAAGATAAAACACAAGCTCCAGGCAGAAGGCTCATGAACGATTTCATCTCTTTGCTGCCAACATCCACACAGTCCTCCCATTCCTTGTTGGGCGGTCCTTAATTGGAGGCTAAGGACTGAATACCTTGAGAGTTTATCTGCCAATACCCAAGCAAAGGCCCAAATCCCACCGTTCCAGAATATAGAGAGACCTTGAAAAGTGTCCATGGAGCTCATTCTGCAATAGAGACTGATATTCACTCACAGTTAACATATTTCACGGATGGGATTGTATATAATTTGTCAATTCTATGTGGCAGGCAGTATGATTTTGCCTGTTGTACAGAGGTATACTGAAGCCTGTAGAGACCAAGGTGCTTAACAAATATCATCCAGGAAGGAATGAGCAAAGCCAAGAGAGAAGTTCAGATTTCTTAGATGAAATTCTGTATGGCGACAAAGAGTCCTTACAATGACAAAGGTGTGAAGATAGAAGGGTCATTCATTCCCCATAGATTAATCATGGAAAGGCTGCATGGTGTTCTGAATCAGATGTCCCCCATAGTCTCATGTGTTTTGAACACGTGGTCCCCAGCTGGTGTCAGTTTGGGAGGTGGAGCCTTGCTGGAGGTGGTGTGTCAATGGTGATCTTAGGGGTGTTAGAGCCATCTCCTATTTTGCTAGAGTTAGGCTCACTCTCCTGCTGCTGTTGTCCACCTGCTGTGGCAGAGGTGATGTCCAGCCTCTGCTCATGCCATGCTTTTCCCTGCCATCATGGAGCTTCCCCTTGAGTCTGTAAGTCAAAATTAAATTCTTTCCTCCCATCAGCTGCTTTTGGTCAGGTGCTTTGTCCCAGCAACGGGAAGGAAGCTACAGCAGGCTGACAGCCTTCAGTGAACTCACTCTTTACCTTTATTATATTCCAGTCTCCAAATGCCCTTCTCTCTTCCTGACAATAATGACAATCAATAATTAGGTCACCACCCTTAGATGAGAGGTTGTGTCCTAACAGAAATTTACAACCTCACTTGTACCTTCTCCATCTTCTCTAAGCTTGGCTTAAGTTTTGTTTTCTTGAAGGCTAGAATGATTCTTTATTTTTTTTTCTCCCCATGGTCTGCGAGGCACTGACCTCCAAGGGCTCCCTCAGAATGCCCTCTAGGGAATCCTGTGCAGTCACACTGGAGCTTAGGAGACAGGAGGAGGCTTGGAGAGAGAAGGAAGGGAAAAGCCACCCCCATCACTTGGAGCAGTCACCTGACTGCATCAGCCCTGTGGTTCCTAATCTCTGGCCTGGGTGCAAAGTGAGCAGCTTATATCTAATCCAGCACACTGCTTGGCTGTGGTTGCAAAGATGTGGATGGAAAGACTTTCTATTGACTTTCTGTGATATCCACATAGCCTAGTGGTCACAATGGTGTCTTGGTTTAGTCCAGAAGCTCTTCTGTGTGTATGTGTGTACACACACATGCACACACACACGCACACACACACACACGTCCTAAATTGGCCAGCATCAGCACAATTAACATGCACCCACAGGCACCATTGGCCAAGACTTTCTTTTCATAAATAATGGCTTCCTTGCCTTTTACAAGCTTATTTGAAGACCTGCCGTACATCCTGGCTACAACTCAAAGCCCATCTAATGAAAGTACCTCTACTGTCAGCAATGTTAATGTCACTTTAAAGAGTGTGAAATGTGGCTAAATGTGTCAGGAAACAATTAGATAATGTAAGAGGCATGTTTTCTCAGTGCACAGAGAAATATATTATGCAGGCAGGAGATAAACGCGAACTTTCCCTAGCTTGAGCATATTCAGCACTAGCTCTCTTTCTATCTCTCTCTCTCTCTCTCTCTCTCTCTTTTTAATCCAACAGAGAAATTGTTTGGCAAGAATAAGCCCTGTTTCAAATGCTTGGAGAAGGGAGAAAAGGCCTGCTCTGCCTCTGACTGCTGTTGCTTCAGCCTTGTCCTACGAGGCTCAGAGAGATACAAACAGTCTTCGGCTCAAATTAAATGTGTGCCCTCCTAATTAGCATTATAAATATAGGTTTCTCTGAGCCAGAGTTGATAAAAAATGACAGTGCTGGCCTGGAAGAGAAGCGTCGCTCTCCCAGGCGGAAACAATGGCCGTGGCATATGCATGGTTCGAACAATGACCTTGGAACCTGCCCCTATCTTCTCAGGTCAGCCTGGGAAAAGAAAGCAAATGCCAAGTGAGCTGACATTACCACGGGCATCGGAGCCCAGATAGAATCTGTTCTTTGGATGCCTCCATGGAAAGCTTGCCTCCTCCACTCTGGGGAGAAGGGTTCTCACTGCAGAACTCGCTACCACCCTTGGGGTTCCAAACAGAGCCCCACAATCCTAGGCAAGGGCTGGCTGCACCGAGGGTTACTCCATGCTACTTGCACATTCAGAAATCAACATGTAGCAGGATCTATCCCTGGTCCTGACTTCGGGGGAGGGAGGCCAGCTTGAATTAGGCACAGCCAGCAATGAGGGTGAAAGAGAAAGGAAGAAGGGAGTCAATAAAGAGAGACATGGGCAGAGAATGAAACAGGCATGAGCGATGAATGATTGTCAGGAGGTAAAATGGCGAAAGCAATTGTTTTGACAGTTTTCAAGGACTCACAGCTACCCAGATGCAAAGACCACCAGGCTGGAGATGCTAGAAGGTGAGTGAGGGGTGTACGAGTCAGGCGGCAGGAGGAAGGGCAAAGAGTTGGGTGTGTACCACTAGTATTCCCACGGTGGTACAAGCCATGTAACTGAAGGGTTGACATGCAACAACGCACATGCTCTCTCTTCTCTACGTAAAGCACACCTCACTGTCCACAGGCAGAACAAAGGCTGTGGTGGGTAGTGGCTCACACATGTTTCATAATAAGTCTGCTGTATCAGGTTCAGAAATCAAGGCTAAGGTTGATGGCTGCCGCCCTCCTTAGAGTGCTTGTACTTAGAACAGATTTCTCCTTGTTACTCTTTTCCCGAGATGAGGAAAAGTCATAGAATGAGCTACAAAAAGTCAAATAAAACTGGGTAAACTCCATTAAATACTAGTTGCAGAAGAGACCATTAACTGACTAGATACCAAACATTTCACTTTACTAAAGACAACATTGTGGTTCAGAAAGAAACTTGTTGCTTCTGGCTCAAACCATGCCACACAGAAAGAGGTCGACCTAAGTCTAAGGATCTGTCATCCAACAATAGTATTCTCATAACATTCAAGTTGGGGGGGCCAGGGAAAAAACCCCCAAAGTTCAAACAAAGAAAATCTGACTTCATAGCCAATTGTGCTAATGGACTACATTTTCTGCAGTTCAAATATAGAATAGGTCCTCTGACCCTAAACACCTACACATGATTCTGCACCTTTAATTGCCAAACTGTGTTGTTTGAAATACCGGGTTTTCTCATGGTTCACATATGCATCCAAAGAAAGAAGGGTGCTATGTAAACTAATTCATGCACTGTGGGGCTGGGGAGATGGTGCAGTAGTTAAAGTGCTTGCCTATAAAGTCTGCCAGTCTGGGTTTGAATTCCTAGTACCTACATAAAGCCAGAAGTACAAAGTGGCACATGTGTCTGGAGTTCCTTTGCAGAGTCAAGAGACCTTGGCTTGCCCGTACCCTTTCTCCCTTTCTTGCTCCAGCTCATAAATAAATAAATATTAAGTAATTATTTATGCAGCATGAGTTGACACAGATAGGCCATAAGAACAAGATTCCCACAGCACACTCTATTCTCGCACAAGCACATCTGGACTGGTGGAGTCATTCCATTTCAGGCTCATATCTTTAGAGCCTAAATGAGAATCCAAGTTGCCCGGGGAGAGGAAATTAAGATGGATTGTAGGCACTAGTAATAAGGTTAAAGGCTACACAGCTCTTAAGCTTGGAAAAGAGTTAAGGGAAGGTGTAGCAATTCTCTGATAACTGAGCTATGACCCAAGAAAGAAGGAATGGACCTTAACAAGTCAGGTTAGATGTCAATAACAGAAACGATGAAAGTTAAGGAAGACAGACTCAGCTCTGTATACACTGCCTTTATGGAGGCCTCTCCATCAAGAGGTCTGTCTGGTGGGAGGCTCCTTTGACCCATGCTTTATTCTTCTCCCTGGATTCTGAGCTGCCCGCTCAATCACTCACGCTGCTCACATCTGCTGAATGACGACCGCACCTCAGGCCCCCTTCTAGGGCAGGACACTGCTCTAGGTGGTCACCAGATCTGAACCTTTCCCACCTTCCAAGGCATCTAACAGAGTGTTTCTGCACTCAGTGAAATAAATACCTGTTGATGAAATGGAAAAACATGCAGAGAGCTTTCCAACAGCTGTTAAATAACATCAGAACTGGCATCTTTGTAAAGTAATAATCCCTGCATCACAGGAATTATTTTAGCCTTTTTCAGCAAAGGTATAATGTTTCAGCAGTCAGAACAAGGATTCCAGGCCTTTTAAATTCAGTCCCAACTCAATTCTCCTGATTCTTGTGTGCATGTGTGTGTGAGTGGGGGGGGGATAATAACGCTGTGTGGTGTATGAACTTGTATGTCCTCAGGGTGCCCCATGAGCTTGTCTGCATTGGTGTGGTGGGTACAGTGCATGATGGGTCTATTTCTCTTCTGCCTATTCTTGCTGAACCTGGAGTCTTCAACTGAGCCCAGAGCTTGCTGTGTTTGGAAAGTTCTTTTTATGGGCTTCAGCAATTCCCAGGCCTCTGCTCCTCTACAAGACGGGGGGTGTAGGCACACATGGTCATGCCCAGTTGCTTCACGTGGACTCTGGAGAGTCAAACCTGGGAAGTCTCAGCCCTGGTGCTTACTAAGGAAGCACACTTAACTACTGAGCCATTTCTCCACACTGCAATGCTTGTGTGTGCAATCTGGTCACCGTCTTCAGGGGTCAAAAAGATAGAGGATCACTTAGAAGATGGCTCAGAAATAAACAAACTTCCCAGATAGCTTTCCCTTTCCTACAGGAAGTCAGAGACATCCTTGTCTTACTGTCGTCCGCATGTCTGGAAAACTTCCATTCCCAGCTGAAAATGGAGACCCATATAGACTCATGCATCCTTAGAGGACTTAACTTTATTTAAAGGAAACATGTCACTATGTTGAAACTTAAGCTCAAATTAATTATAACAAGTGTAATATTTGGCCAGCCTGAGTCTCATGATTCAACATTCCCGCTTGATCAGTTTCCAGGGCTAAATGAGAGTCTATAACTATTCTCAATGTAATAACACTTTTTGCTTTTATGACGGCTTTCATCTGTGGATCTCAAAGCATCGTGCAAACAGTAATTAAGGTTCACCTGGGAGGTAAGGATGCATTGTTTGGCTCACTTGGGAGACTGGGAGTGGGAAGGAGAGGGTGGGATTCCCATTCTCACTAGGCTGTTTTCTATGATCCCAGTAAACTCGGCAGCACACTATTTGCTGAAGGGCAGGATTGGCAGATATGCCCTTTAACGAAAGCAGCTTCTTTCGAGTGTAAGAGGGATCTTGGGAAAGATAATGACTACCAGGGAATTTCCATTGGTGTCCTGAGGTCAATCATAGAGATTCCCAAGCCTGTGTCCCCTTCCTTCCTTCCTTCCTTCCTCCTTCCCTCCCTCCCTTCCCTCCTTCCTTCTTTCCCTCTCTCCCTCCTTCCTTATTTCCTTCTCCTCCCTTGCCTCCTCTTTCCCCTCCTTCTCTTCCTTCCTTCATTCCATTTTCTCAACACATAGTCTTTGATTGTTTAATACATGTTAACTTCTATTGTATGAACTAAAACTATGAGGTGAGAATCCTAAATCCTTGTATTCTCAGAGCTTATATCTGGAGGAAGGTAAGAAAAAGCACAGAATAATAATATAAAATATGAAAACAAATAAAATGCTAACATATTTACACACACTCATGGACTAGGGGAAAACAGAGAACGTTAAGGGGAATAGAACACGGCAGAGTCAAGCAGTAGGTGCTACTTAACTCCGTTCAGGGAAGACCCCCTCTTTAAAAGACATTTGTACTGGGACCTGGTGGAAGAGAGGAAGGAAGACTGGCTGTTTCTGAAGAAGCCATCGTCTAGATTCAAGGAGCAGCAAGCACAGCTCTGAGCTGCATGCAGGCTTGTGTTCTAGCCAGAGAAAGCAGGCCAGTAAGGCTGGAATGGAGTGACAGGTAGGGGGAGGGTAGCCGCATGGGCCACTCTGTGATCTTGATCTTGCACAGAGAAGGCAGCCAGAGGGTTCTGGGGAAGGAGGGGCGTGATCTTGTGTACAGTGCAGAGAGATTGGTCACTTTGGTTGCTTGGACTGAGAAGAGACCAAAGGGACATGGTGAGTGCAGAAGCAGGGACACTCATCAGAGGTGACTGTGATGACCTAGGCCAGAGATGGTGTGGGCTTACCATGGGGTGATGGGGGTGATGACAAGTGACAAACATCAGGACATGAGCTGGGCGTGGTGGCACACGCCTTTAGTCCCAGCACTCCAGGCATTTAGGAGGAGGATCACTGTGAGTTTGAGGCCAGCCTGGGGCTACAGAGTGAGTTCCAGGTCTCTCTGGACTAGAGTGAGACCCTACTTCAGGGGGGTGAGTGGGGGGGACAACAAACCAGTGAAAAAGATGAGGACATGGACTCATGTTGAAGATAAACTGAATGTATGTTTCATTGGTGGATCAATGTGGAAGTGAAAGAAAGGAGTCACCAAGGGTTTGTTCGTAAGTAGGGTTAAAGCAATTAAATCCTGGCAGTGACCACGACTATGCTCTGTGCTAGTTTTAGCAAAAAGCATCATAAGAAAGGTAATATGGAAAGGTGTTTTACTTTATTTTATTTTATTTTTTGTATTTGAAATGTTCTAATATTTTATTTTCAAGCAGAGAAATGTATATATATATATATATATATATATATATATATATATATAGAGAGAGAGAGAGAGAGAGAGAGAAAGCTCACCAGGGCCACCACCTTGTGTGTCTGGCTTATGTGCGTCCTGGGGAATTGAACCTGGAGGCTTAGGCACTGGAGGCAAGTGCCTTAACTACTGAGCAATCTCTTTTATACATTGGAAAATGGTGCCAATGGTTAACCAAAAGATTCTTTTTAAAACAGTTAGACAAATCCCAATTTTATTCATTTTACTAAAACAACATGCTCTAAGAAGAAAGCATATCATCAACAAAGCAGACTTCAGGAAGTCTGATAGAATCTGTGCTGAGAGTTTCACCTTGATTGGTCTTGGCGAGACCCTGTCCAGGCCCCACAACCCCCACTGTCCCTACCATCAGCAGCAAACATCATTCAGGACTGCTTCAGAAAGTAAGCCGTTTCCCCCTGCATACTCACATTCACATGGGCTGCCTAGTAGTAAATTAATTTTGGTCCTGTTCTCTGATTTCTCCTTTAACTTGACCTGATTTTCTTGTAAGCCCCAGGCAGAGTTAATTTGTAGGGAGGGGTGTGTGTGTATTAGAGAGCATGTATTTGGGAGTGCGTCTGAGTAGATGGGAATCTTTTGCTGAAATATTAATTCAGAGCCTTTTTATTATTATTTATAGGAGAACTGTATCTGCAGGGCTTTTAAAATAGAAAGAAATGGAAGATAGGTGATGTGAAATTATTTTTTAGTGTTCATACCCTTTGGTTGATATATAAATAATACAAATGAAATGGTAAACAGCATTAGGGGTTCAATTATTGAATAAGTAGAACTGTAGACTCACAACAATACAATATTCCTGTAGTTATCATGATAGGGAAGCAGCTATTTATGTAAAGCTCGCTAATCTTTTTTTTTACTTATTTGAATTTTGCTGTTGTTATTTCATCACAAAACTAGAAGTATATATATATATATATATACATATATATATATATATATCTACAGTTGAAATTTCCTTGGAGAGGAAATGACCATAAATAAACAACTTTAGTCTGTACAGAATAAGTGAAAAGGAAATAGTCTATGGAATGAAAAGTGACTTAATTGGTTTTAATTGGTTTTGGGTGACCCACCCGTCTAGAATAGTGGAGAAAGTGGTTAAACCTTTCCTGGAAAACGTGCCCATTCCTGTTAAGAAAAGCAAACATATGTCTTAAAACTGCAACAAAGGAGACATCTCAAAAAGTCACATTGTAGCTGTTTCAAAGAGTATGCTATGAGTGACAATTTCCTCTTCTCAAGGGGAGCCTCCATTAAAATGGATGTCTCACCCCTGTAAGCTCCCACGGGGTTACTGAGCCTTATTTATTTAAATTGGTTGGTGGTCCCCTGAGAGGTCTACCAATGGAGTGATGAGAAAACTCATTACTGCCATTTTATTTTTAAATTCCAAACAGAGGACAGTCACTTTGTTATGGTCCTGGGATCACCGGGTGCCCTTGTCAAGCTCTACTGGCTACAGCCTGTGCACCAGGTGTCCATCCTCACACCTGTCACTCAGGGATGGGTGTCTGTCCATCTATTGGCTGTCCTGCATCACTATGTAGATATCAAATCCAGCTTACGAGTTTGCAAGATTTGACCTTCAGTGGGACATGTGAGTTCTTTTGTTTAGACTTCGGCAATATCTTAGATGCTTTGAGGAGTATACACGACTTCAAATTCCACACTAAATAGAAATACAGAAGAGCCAATCATGTAGATTGCTTATACAGTAGAAGCAAGAAAGCAAGCAAACAAAAAAACACAACAAAACCCTCCATCAATTACTGTTAAACCCAGATCTAGAGAGATCAATGCAGGGGCTCACAATTGGGTGCTGTCAAATGTTAAAACCACTAAATTCTCGTCTTGTTAAATCATCTGATGGCCCTTTCTTCTTTAGTTAAATAGGGATAAATAATAAAAACAATTTACAACTAAAAGATGCTAGCGTTTTGCAGCTGCTGAATGTCTTTTGGGGAGATTAGATTCTATAATGAGGAGATATAACCATCATTTTATAAAAGCTGCTGCTGTCTTGGGAAAAAAACACCACTGAATGCGATTACAAAAAAAAAAAAAAGCCTTTCCTTCATGAACCTATTACAGTCATGCACGGAATGCCTGGCATATGCTTAATGATAACTTCATAGCTAAAACACAATAATTTGTTACTGTAAATCTTGACATAATAGATTAAGTTCAATTGTGCTTTTATTATTCCTACTTTTGACGTGAATGGCTTGGCTTAAACATTCACAACCCTACAAACATTAAAAAGCAAATCAACAACCTATAATCTTAACAAATATACACACATATGTATTTTCCAATGGCTTAATTGGAAGCCTATCTTAATTAATTTAAATATCATTTCCAGCATCCCCTGCTGCTGGCTCTCTTTTAAGTTTATCACCGATATGGCAACGCGGGGGTGAGAATTATGGACAGGAAATGAAACGTGTGGTATAGATACACGGGTTAAACAGCTGATGTTACTGCTCCCAATACTTTCCAAAAAATCCAGAGGTCAATGAAGAGAGTGTCAGTCGCTGTAACTCTAACACTCAGAGACATTTCTAAAACAGACAATGACTCTGGTTTCTTAGAAGAGGAAATCGAGAGAGAAAGAGGAAGGAACAGCTGTTTGTCATTTCTTCTCTTCTCCCCAGTTTATTTCCAAACCTGTCATTGCTAGAATCCCAGGTGTTCTGAGCAGAAAACCACAAGGAAGTCTCGACCATAGGACTCCTTTCAACTGCTGTGGCTTCTGATGAGGAACAGCTGCCCTAGATCACAGCTGAAGCCCCAGAAGTTTTATTCTTCAGAGTCCAAAGTGTACCCTCCAGCTCGAACACTGGGATAGCCCGTGCTGGATCAGAAGCCATGTTTCAGATATATCTTAGGACAAGCAGACAGAGGCATCTCTAAGAGAAATAGGTAACAGGTTCCCTTACCTTACCAAATACTCAGCACTATAAAAATCCTTGTTAAAAATCTTTGGCAACTAGGAAATTTTCTCTATCATCTATCCATCTCCTATTGATATATGTATCATTTACCTATCTACCTATCTATAGATAGTGACAATTTGTTTCTTATATTTATACATCAATTTTAATCCTTATACATATATACATAACATTCATTCCTTATACATTTATTTACAAATACACAATGACTATGCGAACATATTAATTTAGCTTTTTCTCATCAAAGATAAAAAAAACAACTTCCTAACAAGATTCCGAATTCATGACTCAGAATACAAACTAAGTTAAAATTGGTTCTCTCTTCCAGAATGCATCCTCTCCACTCCCACTCAGCAGACGCACAGGGATCAACAATCCCTCCCCAATGAAGCTTCCATTTACTCCAATCAACATAATTTCCAAGCTGGGAAATGGAAGTCTCCAGGAAGACTGACACATGTCTTCACAAGTGCGTATCAAGGCTCTGCTTTTTGCTGCTGACTTGCACGGAGAAATTGATCTCCCAGCATTAGGGCAACGCTTTATTCATGCCCCCAAACAGTGATGGGACCAGCTGGGAAAGAGCTCATAATTGTGAATGAACATGAGAAAATTTGGAGTTGTAATTATTTTGTATTTTGAAGGGCAACCAAATCATACCTGTGTCACACAAATCCCTGAACCCAACACTACAGAGCTACTACGAACTCCTTGTAAAGTACCTGTGCAAGAAGAAAGAATCAGTGAGGTCCATGGAGAGGGGCTGGGGGCCCTGTCCCCTGCCTTCTCCTGAGAGCAGCCCTGGCCTTAGAGGAGCTCTCCTGAGGTAACTTAGCAACCTTGCAGCCCACAACCTCCACAGTAAAACCTCAGAGGATTATTAGCCATTCTTCCTGGGTTTGTATTTATTACTTTGCTTATTTTCAGTAGCTGGGCCATGCCTTCTCTGAGGGAAATGTGGCCTGCTTTTCAATTTTGGTCTCTGAGAAGGACTTCATTTGTCCTCGGTGCCCTGGGTTCTAGTACAGGCCACAAAATGAGGCTGTCACCTGAGCCTTAGTGGAGTCCCTGCCATGGTGAACCCTCCTCACTTCTTCACACCCCCAGGGCTGGCTCCTTCTTTCTTCCTGCCTCAGAGCGTACAGTGGACATGGAAATGGCCCCAAAGTATGTTATGGAAGTGGCTGGGGCTCTGAGTCCCTTCAGATGGAGCTGGCTGGTCACCTCAAAGCCAAGGGGTGGGATTAGAGGACAGAGACATCTGTTTCCCCTTCCAACCTTGGGGCTGGGGGAAGGGCTTAAGCTTGAGCTGATCACCCGTGGTCATTAATCAGGACTATGTTATGAGGCTCAGAGGACAGGGTTCGGGGTATGTCTGGAGAGCTGTGGCATTCCTGGAGGTGGGAAGCTCCAGGTCTTTCCTGCTGCACCTGGCCCTCTGCATCCTTCCATCTGGACCTTTGCAGTATCATCAGAGCTGGAGAGATGGTTCAGTGGGCACAACACTTGATATGCAAGTATGAGATGTCCAGCACCCACACAGAAGCTGGATGGTGAAGGTTCCATCTCTAGTCCCAGCATCTTCCAGTGAGATGAGGGTGGAGAGAGGAGAATCCCCAGAAGCCTGTGGGTCAGCTAGCCTGGTGCACACAGTGATGAGCAATTAAAGACCTGTCTAAAACAAGGTAAAGGCAAGGACTGACACCCTGGGCTCTGTGGCACGTGTGCACCTGAATGCCCTCACAAACATACACAAACAAAAAAATATGAAAGATCTTCTATAATAAATGGACAAACGGAAGTGAAGTAGTTCCGAGTTCTGGGAGCTACTCTACCCAATGAATCAAGTCCAAGGAGGGGGTTATGGGAACCCTAGTATACAGCTGCTCACTCAGAAGTGCCAGTCACAGCTGAGGACCTTTAATGGGCACTTCAGAGGTGGGAAAGTCTTACAGAAGTGAGCTCTTACCACAAAGAATTCATGCTGCCCCTAGGTAGCTTGTGAGGAATTGAATTGAATTAATGGACACCCAGCTGGTGTCTGTTGAGCACTGATGGGTTGTGGGTGGGGAGATAGTTCTGTACATTACAGAGACCAGAGACAAAGAGTTCTCTCTGTTTAGTGTGAATGGAGAGGGAGAAAAAAATTATATGGCATAAGACATTTTATATTAGTTGTATGGGAGTGGGGAAGACACCCGTTTTCACCAATGTTTATTAGTTACCTTATATTAAGGCAAAAGGGAATTTGCAGACCCAATTAAGTGTGAGATGGGAGTTAGGGGAGGAAGAAGGCCCGAGTTCAAGGAGATGTGAGCAGGTAGAAGTGATCTAAGGGCAGGGCCAGCAAGCAAGGCAAAGCATACAGCTGATAGAAGCTCAAAATGTCAAGGTAGTCAGGCATGGTGGCACACACCTTTAATCCCAGCACTCAGGAGGCAGAGGTAGGAGGATCACTGTGGCTTTGAGGCCACCCTGAGACTATGTAGTGAATTCCAAGTCAGCTTGGGCTAGAGGGAGACCCTATATATTGAAAATAAATAAACAAATCAATAAGTCAAGGAAATATCCTCCCCAAGTCCCCAGAAGGAGTGCAAACTTACTAACACCTTGATCTGAGTATACACAAGTCTGCTTTGTGTGTCTTCTCATCTCCCTAGCTATGAGATAAGTCTTCTACTGAACTCAAAAAGCCACTAAGTTTGTGGCAATTTGTTATACAAGCAACAGTTGCTTTCAAGAAGGGCTGCTCTCGGTGGTGGTGGTCCATCTTCTTCAGCATCAAGATCGCCCAGAGCAGCTCCCAAATCCTTCAACCAGGAACCTGAGCTATCTGAGAGCCACTAAACAGTAACAACAGAAATAGCACTGATGTTTCTGGCTCTGGCCAAAGGAAATAACGTGTCAGAAAACCGAAGTCTTAACAAAGAGGAGAATTACCCAGCTGTTTGGCAGTAACTTTCCAGGACAGAAGGAATAGACAAGTTCATTGCTTGGGTCTGGCACTGCTGGGGGAGCCCACTGGTCTTATCCAGCATAGAGATGTGCATTTTAGACTAAAATTATTTACTTGTATTTAATGCATTTTATATAAATATGTAAGCTTCACTTTACCATAAACTCTTCATTCCCTGACTTATTTAATTCACTCATCATTGAAGGCATCCGAGTATTCAATGCCAGGGCACGGTTTATGGGGACTTCATTACTTATTTGCTATTTACCACTTTAAGACACAACAAGGCTCTGTTACTGGGCATGCTCAGTATGGACAGTAAGCAAACCAGGAGAGAAATAGCCGTCTCAGCCTATCTGTAAAGGACCTAAAGATACAAGTTTTTCTTCTAGAAAAGAGAACAAAGATCCCCAAATATCTCCATAACCAAACTGAAATGAAAGGGTAAGCATAAAACTCTAAACTTCAGTTTAAGAGGAAAACAATTTTTGATGTTGCAGAAACACATATAGAAGGCTTTGGAGTCCACATCAGTATAAGCTCTGAATGTGAGATATGAGTATGTCTGGTCCAATGTCCCCTCAGTAGAAGTCAGTGTACCGATCATGAGAAGCTCTGCTTTGAGTCCTGCTCTAGAATAGTTAGAACATACTCACAAAGGTAACACCATTCCAGCACAGACTTCTGGATGTTTCAAAAGCAAGTGGCAGAAACGGCATGATGACACTTTTGGATCATTGAGGGATTTCAGAATCAGAGACCTGCGAGGGCAGGGACAGATTCCATCCAGAGCACATGCTTTAGTTATGTTGGAGGGATTGGGGGGAAAGGTTAGCATTTAGTCTGTGTATTTGTCAAGGATAGAACAGGGGTCAAAGAATCAGAGCTAGAAAATGGTTTGAGCGAATAGAAGGATGGATTTTTGAGTGATTTCATTGGCATGCAAACACAATGGCTGTTTCGTGGTAGAGAGAACTTACTGTGTGGGATGGGGTATTCAAGCAGGTTCTAGATGGCTCTCAAAGGGAATGTTAGAGAATAAACCCACATGTGGAAAAAAATGGGATAAAATAACTTCTGTGTTTTAGTCACTATGGAAGATTCTCTGATGCCCTTCCCTCATTGTCCTTGAAGGAATGCACAATTTGGAATGTGATCTTATGGATTTTCATTTGCCTAGTCTTGATCCAGAGGAGCTAAAAGGAGAGAAACCAACTTCATTCTTGTGAAGCAAATATGCAATTAAGAAGAATCAAAAAAAGGTTTTCTCTTCTAATAGGTAAGTGGTCCCTGGTGTGCCTCAGCTCTGGAGATGTGGCTCATATACATGGGATATTACTTTGTTAACCAGAGACCCAAAATATTCTAGCATTTGAGATTTCAATGTTTATTTGTTACTTTTGCCCCTTTCTTAGCTTCAAGTGCTCTTGATATTTTAAACAATTCTCTGCAGCACATAAGCAGCCCCGATCTGAAAAGGATGCTCCAGCACTTTTTAGTTTAGCTGGGCTTGGACATTTTCTGGCACTCCAAGTGCTGCTGACGGGTCAGAGCTTCTCAGCCCTCTCTCTTCTGACTCAGGATAACCTCTAAATCAAATGATTTGCCACTCAGTCACCGTGGATGTGTGCAGACCGAGAAAAAGTTCAGTGGGAGGATGCTGCCTGGACCACTTTTCTAAGTTTCTGTTTTGCAGGGTGTGGATTCTAGTACACTAACATTTCCAACTCAACCCGGCAGTATTCATTGAGTTCTGGTCACATAAAGGCAGAAGGAAGGGAATGTTATACCAGCTTCTGTCTTAGGCCTTGAGGAATTCATGCTTCAGTGAGGGAGACACACACACACACACACACACACACACACACACACACACACACACACGAGTGCCTCTAATCCCACCATATAGTAACTGCTAATAAAATGACCCACTTCAAGAATCACACATGGAACCTAAATAGGGTAAGCATGGTTCAGCCTGAGCAAAGAGTTGAAGGAAAACTGGAGAGAAAAGATGGTTTAGAATTAGATGCTTCTGTTTCAAAGGGGTAGAAGAAGGTCTTAGAAAACACCCAGTGGGTGAGGTGGTGGGACAGTCAGGATGAGCCACCCAGAGCCCTTCTCTTGCCTCTGTCTAGTATATTAAGCTAGCTTTTTGGAGCCTCTGTTTCCAGTGTGAAATGAAATAAATGGAAGCCTGGGTACAGGTTGAGTCTCCTTACCCAAGATGCTTGAGATGAAAATTGTTTTCAGAAGTTGAAATTTGTTGGATTTGGGAATATTTGCATATATGCAACAAAACATTTTGGGGACCCAAGTCTGGGTACATAATTCCTTTATATTTTATATATACCTTAAACATATAGCCTGAAGGTAATTTATACAATACTTTAGTGTTGTTCATGGAACAGAGGTTGTATATATTAAAAAACTGCTCTTGTAGCTCCATGTCAGTATTCAAAAATTTTAGATTTCGGAACATTTCAGATTAGGAATACTCAACTTGAATTTATCTGCCAGAATTAAAGATGAAAATAAGGTAATCAGGGGAGGATACTTATATAAAAAAGGTTCCAATGACAAGTTGATGCTAGGTATTGAAAACTCCAACTAAAGAACATTGTCCATCCATCCATCCATATGTTGGTCTGTCTTCTGAATACCACTCAATGGCTTTAGTGGATACCTGTTCCCTCATTCAGTTTCAGGCCCTTGCTTATATTATTATTATAGGCCTTGCTTATATTATTTTATGTTTCAGCCTCCTTGAAACACCCATGGGACCTGCCTAATTCCAGCACCGCTTAAGTCTGCACAATATAATATTGGAATCTTGAATATTTTTAAATCTTTATATTGTCTTTCCAATGGAAAGGTGATACAATGTTCTGAGCTGAGGGATTCAAGAGGGTGTTTAAGAATAGGAAAAAGGTCTTAGAAGTTAGTTACTTCTCATATAACCCATTTCAGTGACAATTCATATCATCTCTGAACAGTCAAGAATGGGCTATCAATGGGGGAAGGGAGAGAGAGAGAGAGAGAGAGAGAGAGAGAGAGAGAGAGAGAGAGAGAGAGAGAAACATAGGAACAAGGTGGAGAGCATGCATGGTGAAGATTTGCACTCAGAAAAAAAGAAAATCCTGTGGAAGTGTTTGTAACTTAAATTACAAATCAATTTTTACTCAAAAAAGTGGAAAAAATGATAGTAGTGAAAACTGACTTCTGGGTAAATCCTTTGGACAATGTCTGGTCCCAAATCAGCTCTTACAGAAATGTTGTTGGGAGACACTGAGACATGGTAGATATTTCCTGATTTATCCGATGGGAAGAGGGGAGGAAGAGGAGGAGAAGAATGCTAGGAAAGTAGCAGAAGAAAAGAAACGAGAACACAATGCTGAAGGGTCGGAGAAAAGGAAAGCCCACGAGGGATTTTGGATATTACCAAACCCATCAGATGAAATCTACATACCTGATCACCAAGCCCTCTCATCTGAGGCCAGATGAAGCCCAGGAGAGGGAGGCTAGCAGGGAGGATCATGGCCATGGGTGGGGGAAGAACTGAGGCACTGGAGTTTGTCTGAAAGCTATTGTTAAATCGAAAAGGTCTGCCAAGCAACTTGTTCTATTTCAGTCAAAAACGCCAGCCTTGAGCAGGTGTGCTGGTTTACTCCCCCTCCCCCCCCCCAATTCAAAAACCATTTACAAACACATCTTGGTTAGTCAGACCCGAAATTACCAAAGCCAATAACAGAATGGTGCTGCGGAGAAACTTGAACTTTGTTTACACAATTAGGAGACACTCACGTGTGCACTCCATAAATGACAAGGTTCCCGGAGCAAATTAACAAGAACAATTTTCCTGTCTCGGGAGCTGTCAAGATGGGCCCTGTTGGCCAATTTATCTTACTCTAGCATATCTCTGGTGCTTGTCAATCAATATGTGAAACATTTGGTGCTGATTGCCACTTTTTTTTTCTCTCCACTTCCTTTTGCCTCTTGTACCAGGCAATTTATTGCAAGTCAATCAAGGTCGAAGCCGACCTTGTTTAAATAAAACACGGTGGAGCTCTTTTCACACCAACAATTTCAAAGACGAAATGAGCTGTATCTTTTACATTTTCATTTATTCTGCTTTTTCTTCCATTGGACCACCTAAAATGTCATCCTTGAATTATAAGTCATAACTCATGCCATTTAGAGCCTGGGAAAACGAAGTTGAGTAGATGGTAAGAAAAACGTATGTAATTTCAATGTATAGCTGCACTGGAAAAGATGCCCTTGGCCAATGGAGAGGTCTCCAGTGAAATTGTGTTCCTCACTGTTTTGCCCACCGCTGCTGCTCAGTCTTAATGCGAGGTAGGACCATACCAGATAAACAGCATACCCCAAATCACCCAATGTGGTAATATAAAGGAAACTATCTCAATCACTTACTCTGGAAACTGGGTCCAGCAGTTGAAAGAAGAGAGTTTTACGACATTTTGGTGACAGTCCCTAACTGTTACAAAGAGTTAAGCACAAACCCTTATCATCATTATCTTGGTACTTGAAGAGGAGGAAGTTCAGAAACAACAGGGTCACAGGTTTAATTTCCAAACCTTCCCCTGCAAACCACCTGTCACCCTTATTTTTCTGAATAAATCAGGCTCTGAACGTTTAAGCTAAATCTGACCCTGCATCCCACCCCAAACATGTTAGAAACACACACGACTTTCTAAGAAAGAAATACAGTTAGATGAAAATAGCAGTGTCGGACTTGCTGACTAGTTCTTGGGGAATGGAGGCTTGATAAGGGCCTAGGATTTATTTACAAAACAAAGCTTGGTACATTGTGATGCCGGGATTCCAACCTGAAGCCTAAATACACAACCAAATGAAATGTCCTCCATAGCTCGGAGAGGAAAGACCTATATGTGTCTTATTACAGATTCAATTTCACTGGGCTTATGCTCATATTTCAAGTTGGCCCACGTTCTGATTTTGTTTTGCCAGGTGGCCAGGATCAGGAACACGTTGAGGGGCAAAATCAAGGAAGTCTGTTTTCTGGAGCCCAGAGTGGGGTCAGAATAGGTAGTAATGAGATCATGTAAAAAAAAAAAAAAAAAAAAACAAAAAGCAAGCAGCATTCTAACCTGATGTACGTGTTATGCAGGACACAATTCCTGGTGGCCTAAAACAAGTGCCCCTTGAGGATGTGGGAAGTTATAGTTTTCATCTACAGGAGTTAAAAGATCAGTGTCAACCCAAGCCTGAGTAGTTATGTACTGAAGCTAAGAACAAATGGTTAGAAACTCAGCATAGCCCTGCCCAAAACAAGCACTTGGGAGGGAGGAACAGCTCTTAAAATGATGTGTACTTCAAGTGGGTGACATCAACTGTGGTGGCTTGAATTAAGTGTCCCCCATAAACTCATTTGTTCTGAATGATAGGTCCCCAGCTGATGGCAATTTGGGAACTGGAGCCTTGCTGGAGAAGGTGTGTTGTTGGGGGCACGCTTATGGGTGTTATAACCAGCTTCCTCTTGCCAGTGTTTGGCACACTCTCAGGCTGCTATTGTCTTGCCTGCCATCAAGGAGCTTCCCCTTGAATCTATAAGCCAAAATACATAATTTCCTCCCACAAGCTGATTTTGGTTGGGTGCTTTGTGCCAGTGAGGCAAAAGTAAGTGCAACAAAAGCCTCATAGGTGATTCATATGCTCATTCTCTAAGGCATATGTGCCATACTTCAGCAAAAGTCAAAAGATTCTCTGCTCAATATTGAGAAAAGTGATAACCAACAAGCTGCTAGTCTCCATTGTCATCTTATTGGAATTAGCCATCCTGGCTGGTCTGGTTTATTACAAATTCTTTCACAAGCACTGAACTTCCTGTACAGAAGGGTTTGTGGACCAGAACCTTGGCCCTGTGAATGAATGGCATTAGGGATATTAAATAAATGCATTGCTGCTATGGGCTAGCACAAGAATGCACTGTATAGCCAGACTGGGAGGAGGGAGGGTGATGGGAAAGCAACATAAATGTGAAGGAAAAGCAACAAGACCAGTATGATATACAAAGGTAATAAATGCTGTTTATGACTTCTTCAAAAACAAAACAAACAAACAAACAAAAAACCCCAAAGCCTCATAGGGCACCCTATGCGTGGATCGGGTGTGGACAGGCTATGGGCCCTGTCCCACTGAGGATTTGGGGAGTGAGAGGGTCCTTCATCACAGATAGCTCAAGCACTTCACCTCTGAGGATACAATGTCACACTACTGTTGCCGTCTCATTCGGCCAAAAGCTTGGCTTTGTTTAATCCCAAGCAAGTGGCAGCAGAAATGACAGCAGTGAGGTTAAAGCCAAAGTCCAGCATCTCCTAAGAGGGGGGTGTGGTCACAAAGAAGCCCCATCTCCTTTGACTTCCTGAGGACAAGCAAAGTGCAGCATGGAGGGAGGTCGCCTCTTAGCACTGTGCTTATCTTCCTATTTAAGCTGGAAAGGGCAGCCTGGCGGTGGTCCATCTGTAGAACTCACTTAGCAGGACATTGGTGAAATATATTTCTATACATGAAACTCATCAATGAAATGCTTAGGAAATGTCAACATCATGAAAGCAAAGAAAAGCCAGGTGATGGGAAATGTTTCTGACTAAAGGAGACTAAAGAGATTGGACAGCCAACATTCAATCCTGAAATGAACACTGGCTACATGAATGGGGCATCAAGGTCAACAGACGCATTTGAGTATGGTTTCATGGTTCTCTGATGGGTGGGGGGGGGAGGGAAGGAGAGAGAAGAACAAGGGAAAATACACACAACTGGTGAATCTGGATGAAGGATAATAATAGAGGGGTTTGTCCGACCATTGCTGTAATTTTGTAATTGCACCAAAATAAAAAAAAAAATGAGAATGATAGGCCACATTCCTGCTGGCTACCTGTCACGGTTCTGGAAAGCACTATACAATCTACTCAGGAATCAACAGTGTGAACAAGCAGAGGACCCTTAAGGCTACAAAATCAACCAGGGCAATAGTGGCACATTAATTATGTGGTAACCAACGTCTCTGATTTAAGATGAGGTCTGCTTAGTGGGAGAGAGTTCATGCCTGGTACTGAGAACTAAGTAAGAAGCTCATAGCTTGGAAGGTCCTAGACACTAGAGGGAAGCTTCCATTGTTCTTTGGCTAACTGGAGAGATCCTGCCCATCAAGAAGTCTTTTAATGTCTATGTTTATCCCCTTTGATCAATACTGCCCTCACTCTTGCTGAAAGAACCTGCTCTTTACAGATGGTGGCAAATACCCAAGAGACCCAAGGCCCATCAGAATGACAAGAAAAGAAAGTAGACTTCCCAGTTTTGTCTCTTACACACCCAGGGCTGAAGAGTCATTACAGAGAAGTGGTGACGTGAATGGACACTGCTTTCACTGTTATCCAGAGAACCTCTTCCATGGCAGGCAGAGGAGAGTCGACATCAGAACAGAAAATCAGAGGCCGCTGTGAGCACTACAGAAGACTTCTAATATGCCCTCCAAGGAGGAAGAAGGACCAGATAAGAGCCACAAGGTGGGAAGGCGTGCTGTGAGGCGTGCTGTCTTCCCCACTGGAACCCATTGGTGCATTCATGATCTCACAGTGATTACCTGAAACCCCACTGGGAAGGGTGTTCAGTGGATGGGGGGCAGGGGCCGAGAGGGCACCAAAGAGAATAACCTGATGGGAATATAGCCAGTTTGTGGTATGTTCAAATATTAAAGTTTCCAATAAAAATTCTCTCTCTCTCTCTGTCTATCTATCTATCTATCTATCTATCTATCTATCTATCTATCTATCTATCTATCTATCTATCATCTATCACCTGCCTATCATCTATCTATCTATCTATCTATCTATCTATCTATCTATCTATCTATCTATCTATCTCCTGTCTATCATCTATCTATCTATCTATCTATCTATCTATCTATCTATCATCTAAATATCTGGATAGTATGCTGGGCATGGTTGGTGTACACCTTTAATCCCAGAACTCATGAGGCAAACGAATGAGGATCACCTTGAGTTGGAGGCCACTCTGAGACTACATAGTGAATTCCAAGTCAGCCTAGCTAGAGCGAAACCCTATCTTGAAAAACAAAATACCATAGGAAAAGAAATGAAAATGATGGTCTTAAAAGAACACACACACACACACATTGTCCTTTCAATGAATGGGAAGCCTGACGAGGTAGCACAGGTGGCTCCTACAACAGGGTGCTTTAATACACAGCAAGACTATGTGACAAGTCTCTGTCAGCACTGAGCCTGGCACAATGACCCCTCCAATGGAGGGTTGGGATTCTCTTCATTGTCTAAGCAGTGGTGATTTTCACCCAGCTGACATCTTTTGGTAGACCCCACATTCTTTTCTTGACATTAATTCATTATAATTTTTGGTGCCACACAGAGCATCTCATCTCAGGGAGGTCTTTAAGGGACATGGTATAGTTTATTGATGTTCCTTTTATTTGGGTGTGTTTCTTCTTCATGATGGTATCTGTTGCTATCCTCTGTCTCCTTCACCATGCTATTCTCTTGTGAGGTTGCTGCTGATTGGATGTGTAATGAGGTCTCTAGGTCATTCCCTGATTTATCAGGTACCCAGGTAACATGAAGGGTACGGGGAGGACATGAAAAGAGCTCAGGTGCTCCTGGATGAATCCAGAAACCAGGATACAAGTTCATTTTTATGCCTGGAGAGTGTGCCAGAGTGATATTCATGAAACAGAATCCAAATGGGAGAAGACTGTGTGTCTTTAATTTCACTCAGCATTTTTCTTTCACATACTTTTTTTTTTTTTTGAGAGTCTCCAGCAGCCCATGCTGGCCTTGAACTTACTGTGTTGTTGAGGATGACCTTAAACTTCTGATCCTCCTGCCTCTGCCTCCTAGCTGCTCCTCCAGAATATGCATTACTGTGTGCATTTTATGTGGTAGAGGGGATTAAATTCAGCTCTCTCTTCATGCTAAGCAGGGGCCACACCCATCGAACCACAGCCCCATTCCCTCTCTCATATACTTTTAATTATTAGAGGCCTCTATACATTATACAGTATAATTCCAAAGCCAGTTGTTAGCATGGCATTAAATCAGGATCCAAACTCTCCCTTTTTTTCTCTCTTTTTTTTGGCTTTGAATTCTCTTTCAATGTTAACCTTTCCTTTCTCTTCAATTAGATTCTCAGACTCAAATGCTTATCAATTGTGACTTTTAGCATCTCCTCATAGACAAAGCATTTATTGGACTTGTTTTAAAATAAAGTCGTCTGGAGAATTAGATAGATAAGTTAATTTTGATCTCAAACTTTGGAAATTTTTCTATTATTAAAAAATGGTGGGCGGGAAATCAGGTGTTTCTTTTTTCATGAGCATCTAAAACCACTGCATGTGATCATTGCTAATGAACATATTTCCAATATTAATGGAAATTAGGGCATCATATTGGAAGAGAAGATATTACATTCACTTTATTTTGTAGTCTCAATTCTTTCCACAAACAGACACACGCACACACTACAGTCTTTCATTTCTAAAAGAAAAGCCAGTTGAAAAATCCATATCTCAAGGTCTATCTAAGCTCTTCATTTTTCTTTTCTAAAAGCATGGATGCCTTGGTTTTTCGATGCTAACAAATGTTATATGACAGGTTCACCGATTTACTGTTCTGCACCTATTTTAATTATGAATGTATGAAGGAAAATTTCACTGCAAAAAACAATAAATCACCAGTGAAATTATTTGTTAGTTGAATGAGCTGAATAAACAGTTGGCTCCAGGGCAAAGACTCATCTGGCATCTTTTAAGTCATCCCATATATTTTTTCTACTTTCATAGAAAGCGGGACTGGGCTCTCAGGAATCAACTTAGAACAAAGATGTTGCAAGAAGTCGTGGAGAGAGAGAGAGAGAGAGAGAGAGAGAGAGAGAGAGAGAGAGAGAGAGAGAGAGAGAGAGAGAGAGCGCCAACTCATGATATCCCGAGATGATTAAATCTTTGGTCAAGTTTTAGTAATAATAATAATTTTTCCAAACCCTTACTGAATATGTATGACATTAGAGTTGATTGCAGCAACTTTACTTCTTTACACTAATTTAATTCCAAACAACACTTTTAAGAAAGAAAGTAGCAAACCCACAGATCTGAACCAGTTTCTGACCTGAGATTATATTCTCTCAGTCATCATGTGTCTTTAAATTTAGGAAACCACACTTTCTCAAAGACAGCTTCATATATCAAATTAATGTTTGAAATTGTGTTCCACAAGTTTACTTTAGCTTACATAATCCTCTTTCTCCCTGTCTTCGTGGTGAAGAAAGCGGGTTTTCAAGTGCCCCTCAGCAAACTGAGTCCAAAGAGAATAGGTAAAATATGCAAAGAGCTGGCTGAGATTGTAACCAACCTCAGAGAAATGTGCGATCATTGGAGTCGGAGGGAGCTGAGGAAAATAAGACTAATATGACTGTTAGCATCAATTTGAAAGCATGAAGTGTGTCAGCAATGATATCTAACTGTTGCTATTTTTTGTAATGGATGTTTCCCTTGGAGTCACAAGCGGACTGAAGCACTGGAAACTTCTGTCTAGGAATTGGCTTAGCCTCCTCCCTCCTTGAAGTTCCCATTGAACTCATATGAAAAGTTATGAGGAAGGATGGCTACTTTGAAGGAATTCATACAAATTGAACTGACAAATACTTTAGCTTTGGACTTCCTCCTCCATAAGCAAATCCGTTAATAATTCAGCTGGAACATTTGCTTAAAAAGGCATTTATATGGACATTGGAGCTGCAAACATTGGAAACAGACTTGAGCCAGATATTTTCATTGGAATTGCTGATGTATCACTGAGCTTCAGATACTTCGATATATTGGTTAGACATTGCTTTATGTCAGATACTACAAAGCAGTGCCAAAAGAATTGCCATATTGTTTATGATTAAGGATTTCAGTCTGTATTTCTTCTGGGTATTTCCTATTTGGTTCAATACTGAGAAAACTGGGGGTTCCCAAAAGGTTTTTGTGGGACTTTTTTATGTCACCCAAGATGGGAATCAATGAGCCCTGGGAAGTGGAAAACAGTGAGACAGTTTTTGGTTCCACATGCTGCATGAGAGGTGAGATATCCTCCCTCCTACCTTCTGCAGATGAGAAAGAGAATGAAGCTGGTAGGAAACCATACAACAATCTTTCCTTCAGATAGCAGAGAAAGCCTACTGTTCTTTGGCTTTGAAACAGTACAGTCTCCAGAGACTCAAAAACATATTAAGACTTTAACATCTTTGGGTCAGCAGGAAAAAAATGTAGACCTCAATAGAAAAATAGGTGGGGTGGAGTGTCATGTTCCTTATAAATGTCTGCCCATGCACACATGAATAATTGTAAGGATTCTTCTTTATATGACTGATCACATAAATGCAGCTTTTAAAAGTCTATGGATACATATTTATCTTAGCAACTAGATCAGTAATTTAATAAATGTTAATGATGGGGAAATGAAGAGAAAGCTAGCATTCTCAGATGCCAAGAAGAAAGTGAATGTTAAAATGTAACTTTTGGAGATTGATTCAGTATTAAAATGTAACTTTTCACTTCTTACTCTTTAATCATTTCCCTTCTAAAGTACTTTCTTGAGCTAATGATCACACACACAAACAAACTATACAAGGTGGCTCATTACTGTTTTATAATGCTAATAACCGAGAAGTTAAATCTCCAACAGAAATGGGATGCTTCAATAACCAGTGATAAATCTCCATAATAAGTCATATGCTGTTCTTAAAACTATTTGGGAATAATATTGTCATGTGAGAAAATATATTATTAAACCATATTGATATATGCATACCTGTGTTTTCCTTATGTATAAATAGAATAGAGATTGGAATTAAATGGATATTTAGTTTTTATAATTTTCTTCTTGTTTTTCATCTGACCTTATCAAATTCAAAAAGTGATTTTATATATCTATATGTTTGAATATATGTTTCACATATTAGATACTATGTGCATTTATTGACTTTAATTGAGAATCTTGTCTCTTTCTAATACCGCAGAGTTAATTACACCATTAGTCCCACAGGAAATGGACACAGTGACAGAAGTTCTGTTCTTCCAGAATATTTGCACTTATGAAAGACTTAGCTAATGTTGTTAAAAGTGTGACATTCACCTGGCGTGGTGGCTCACGCCTTTAATCCCAGTACTTGGGAGGCAGAGATGAAGGCAGTGAGTTTGAGGCCAGCCTGAGATTACATAGTGAATTCAAGATCAGCCTGGGTAAGAGAAACACCCTACTTAACCAAAATAAAGCAAAAAGTGTGCCACTCTTCTCCCCTCTTGCCTTGGTGAGGTAGATTGAAGGCAAAGCAAACATGCTCAATGTTAGAGAAGTCCCCTCAAAACATCATCTCACAGCTGGCTAGGTCCTCAGAAGGATGTCCTATTTGTCTCAGTGGCTGACACCTCAGTTTGCTAGTTTACGAAGTCCTAGTATGTCCTCAGTCGGACTTCATACATTCCCTGGGGTTGGTCTTGGTCTCAAACCCTTAGATGAATGGGACTGTTTGTTAACTCCAATAGAAAATTATGAAGGGCAATTAAAAATTTAAATTATGTTAATAGGCCAGAGAAAAATGACTGTTTGCAGAAATCAGTGGCAATTACCAGACATAATGGTTCTCAATTAGGCTGCAGGGGATTTTCAGTCATTCATAATTCACTATCTTAAATATATCATAAAAAAGTAATTGTCACTTGTTAATATAAGTAACTTAAAAACAATGTAGCTATGTTCTATAGAAAGTAACTCTTCTCTCTCCTATATGGGTTTCAAAAATAGTCGATTCTTAATTTTAAAAAGTAGCACAGACTAGTTCAAAACAAAATCAAACCATGAAAATATGCAGTTCTTTCTCAGCTGCTTCTTGCCCTTCCCCGGAGTAAGCACGGTTTTATCAATTCAGTAAGTGTTCTTCCTCTCTGCCTCCTCCGTGGTTTCCATTAGAAAGGGGAGGAGGGTTGGAGAGATTGTCCAAGGAATATGTTGTATTGATATTTTTAGTCAATTAAAGGTGAAAACATAAAAACATTAGCCTGCTGCTTCTGTCATATTTATTTATCTTCCCAGGTTTTTGATTTTTAAAAATTTTTATATTCATATGGAGCTTCCATTACCCCTAGGAATACAGCCAGCATTCATGCATGGCCTTACAATTCTATTCTCAGGCAATGCAGTTTGCTATATAAATTACTCTGCACATGGGATGTGATTCAAGGCCTCTGTCCAGTAGGTTTTAAGCTTTATTTCTGGTGCTTCAGGGAGAAGGAAGACAGGATTAAAAGAGGCAAACAGGAATGAGGGAGAAGGAAGACAGAAGAAAGGCAGAGGTAACTCGTAAAGAAGTAAAATATTAAAGGAATAGCTTTTTCTCTTGCTTTAGTATCCAACTGATAAGGCCTCTTTGCCTTCTCTGAAGGCTCCTGCTCAGTTGCCTTCTGGGAATCTTTGTTATAACCTCAAGACCCAAACTATAGCTCTACATTTAATGGCAAAAAAGACTAAAACAAAGACAGATGGGTTCATCCTGTCCCCATGTGGTAAGAGTCTCACTCTGGTGAGTCACAGTTAAACAACATTTCCAGAAAGTTCTCTATGAAGGAGCTCTAGGATATTCTGAGGCAGGTATTTCAGAGACAGGACCGTATTTAATTTTCACCATCACCCTATGAAGTGAGTATTTTTATATCCCCACACTACAGATGAGGACACAGGCTACTCAAAGAAAGTCAATATTATGGTCTGGATAGCAGACAATGCCATGCTGGCAATGCTGGAGTTTGAACCCAGATATTTCCTGATCCAAAGTCTACGTACATTCCATCTTAATACATTGTCTTTCTCTTGAAACTGCAGAGACAGTATGGTGAGGGGTCATGTTTATGATGTCATGGAAGTCATGTTGCCAGCACATGGATGAGCACCACCACACTGACCAGCAAACATTCTTAGGAGTATGTTGGCACATGCAATCAGCTCCCAGTGGGCAAATGATCCCAATTTTCAGCACTCTGCAGCAGTGAAAACTGTCTTACTTTGAAAGAAAAAGCATTCATAGGGAAGGCATCTAGCACCCTCCCTGTACTGAATCTATGTCTACACAGGCCTCCGTGGGTACTCAAAAGCACAGAAGGCACACATTTGCTGATGAGATCTGCATGTGCCTGACTCCTTCCTGACAGTCACAACTCAGTTCACAGATGGCCTCCTCATAAATGCTATCCTACCAGTCTCCCTAAAGGAGAAGATAAGATACCAGTTACTCAGGACCACCATGTCGTCCCATTTTGTGGTTTTCAAATGTTCCCTGTGCTCTGATACCTTCAGCTGTCTTGTCTACTGGAATGTCTCACAGCGCCTGGCATTTGCTAAATGAAGGAAGATGATATGTTTGTGAAGTGAAGCATCTATTTTCATCATCAGTTCAAGGCTGAGCTTCAAGGCTCTGGCTTTCCATTGCAAGAGTCTACAGGAAGTGAGCGATATTAGGTCCTCAGGAGGATACATCCTGGACTTGGTGGCTGTCCCTCAGACAGCACAACCGAGAAAAATGAAATGTGAAAAGGAAGAGGACCCAGATCCCAAAGTGTCCCAAAGGAAGTACCAACATTTTCTCAGCCAAGGATGGACTCACAGACCTGAAACACAACACATTTCCTATAGGACTGAGCTCTGTTACCCAGATGCAAGCAAGGCTCCTCCCCTCATTAGAGATGTTTCCTACCAACACCTCTAAGCTCTGCATTGAGCAAAGATGAGAATATTCATGTCAACCAATGAGCATGAGGAGATGAACTATGGGGGTGCCTTATGGCTTTCTTCATTAGTCATCTGTCTAGGATGGGAGCTGACTGGCAATAGTCCTCTGATTTATAGTCACATAGTTCATGTCCTGGAAGTCACATAAATTTGTCCTGGAAGATAAAGTGTGTGTCCCTCATGAAAAGGAATGCATCTGAGGGAGTCCTGAGTCCTCCCACCATTCGATTCTATCATTTTCCACCCTGAAATTTGTTTCCTTATACCAATAATCTGTACCTGGCATATAAGATACATTCCATTGTCTATTGCCATTTTTTTAAAAAAAGTTTTAATGATGATTTACTATAAGAGAATTCTCATCTTTGTTATAAAATAACAAATGCTTAATATAGAATTTAAATAAAGTTGTGCATAAAATAGAGGAAAACGATCCTGCTTTCCAGTCCCAACCCTCTTGCTGCATCTACTCCTTCTAGGAAAACCCTTTTCTAGATAGAACCACTTTGAAGGCTTTGTGGTAAACAGGAATGTGTGGTGGAGGCTTTGAAATCAGCTCGCACACGATAGACACATAAAGAACCCCAATTTGTAGAATCTGTTGATTCCTACGCAGTGCATACTCTTACCATCTATAATACTGAGTTGAGAATATGGTAGAATTGACCTGTTAGTATCTTGCATTGCATAATTGGTCTTATAAGTCCGTGCAAGTTAGATCCTGGACATCATGGTGGTTACTCTCCCAAATTCTCCTTCTCATTGCCTACCTCCATCCATTCATCTCCTTCCTTTCCCTCTGTCCTTTCTTCCTCTCCTTCCTCTGTCTCTCTCTCCTTCTCTAAATCCTTCATTTCCCCCCTCAACCCCTCTTCCCTTCTTGCTTACATCCATCTTTCCATCCATCTGCCCATTCACATATAACCCTAAAAACATAGCTATACACGAATCAAAAACCATCAAAAATGTTTTGTTTTTGCAGCCCATATTTTTTTCACATAATCAACGGGCAGCTCCAGACTGTGAGAATTTCATAAAACTCCCCATACGTGGAAACGAGATGTGCAAGCTCCCCAACAGATCTGAGCATCTCTCTCACGGTCTCTAGGAACTTCGGCCTGTGGGCACACGCATGCGCACGTCGGCTCACTCCTGTCTATCTGCTGTAAAAGGGACTAATCCATCATTGGGCAGCAGGTTCTGCTCGGATGGTTTATTGTCCTGACCTCATTAAAAGCATGTAATCCACGCAGTGCCGTAAATCTATGCCTCTAAATACTTTCCTCTTTAATTTTTTAATACTGCACACATGAAGGGAAAGGTTAAAGCCAATTAAAAGAGATACAAATACCATTATTACTGCCCTGACAAACAGTTACTTATTGGATTTGGTCGTTTCAGTTTAGAAAGCCATTATTTTTGTTTCTGAATGAATTAGTAATCAAGCTGTTTATTGACTTGTCTTATCTCAGAGATGCTAAATATTTTTTTGGAGGGGCGTCTGATCTCTCAATTGGCATCAATCCTGCACACATAAAAATTATAGACAACTTAAGGTCTAAGTGCTAACAATAACCATGCAGCTGCATGTGGGAATCAACGTATGGACAGGGCCGTCATTTTCTCTGGTCCAGGAAGGAGAGAGCAGAGCATTCCCTCCGCTCATTCTGATGCAGCAAGGAGCAGTTATTATTGTTGTTGTTGTTGTTTTTTTCCCTCCCATTAAGGCTATTATCTGATACTGACAGATGCTTAAAAGCATTTAGGGCTGAAAGAACTGTTGGGAAAATTGCTGCAGGAGGATTGACAAATGATGATCTTTTTGTCCACAAGGTTCTTATTTCCTGTGCAAAATGGACCAAAAGAATAAAGGGAAAGAGAAAGAGCCATTAATGTAGGGGCTTGGGATTGTTTTCTGACATGAGTTCATCTTTCCCGTTGCATTGGGCCAGAAACGTGACTCTGTTTATGAAAAAAGCTGTGGGATTAATAAAAAAAATAGCCCTTAACTGTTTGGTAGCTGATTTAGGCTGGATTGGGTGCCCCCTTCTCTCTCAAGTCCCTTCTGATTCCTCCAGGAACATGACATGGACCATGCAGGATCTGAAAGCCCCTCAGGCTACGGAGTAGAAAAGTGTTGCGGTCAGCTTTCTAGTTGCTGCTCAGGAAGAACCCAAACAAAAGCAGCTTATGGAGAAATGGGTTTATTTGGCTTACGGACTCAAGGGGAGACTCCATCCTGGCAGGGAAAAAGATGGCATGAGCAGAGGGGTGGACATCACCTCCGCCACAGCACTGCAAGCAGTGGCAGGAAGGTGTGCCAAACTCTGGCAAGGGGAAGCTGGCTTATAACCCCCATAAGCCCATCTCCAACAACACAGTTCTAGTGAGGTTCTAATTCCCAAATTGCCATCAGCTGAGGATCGATCTATCAGAACACATTCATTTGTTTGTGGGGGACACCTGGATCAAACCATGATAAAAGGCTAGTTAGCTACATTGTCCACTCCGGAGTGCTTTGTAAGACATGATAAATTGTGAAGAAAATGCTGCCCCAGTGCTGGCTTCCATGTAAACTCCTAGCCACAGACATATGCCCACAAAATTTATGAGACTTAGAATTCATATATGTGGGGTACCATTTTCCTCCACAGAGGTATCTATCAGTATATGTGGGGATTGGTTCCAGGAGCCTTTGTGGCTATCCAAGTCTAAGAATGCTCAAGTTCCTTATGTAAGGGGGTATAATACTTGCATATAACCTTCTATGCAGCCTTTTTTATACCTTAATCCTATTCGGATCAATTGCAGCTCCCAATACAATGTAAATTGCAATGTAGATGCTATATAAATAGTTGTCATACCATGATATTTAGGGGATAGTGACAATAAAAAAGTCTGTATACATTTGGTACAGACACAATTAAGATTTTTTAATATAAATTTATTGTCCATAATGAGTTACATTATTTAGTGGGCAAACCATGCGTTGTTATCCCGAATTCCCCAATTCCCCCCCTCCCCCTCCCTGATCAGTTGGATATCCTCCTCCGTGGGCTGTCTGTATTAGTCCTTGTGGCAAGGGATCCTGGATATCCTAGTACTCAGCTCGGTCTTCCTGGCCCAAGTGTGTTGTTACTGATGGGTGCCATGCCTCTGGACCATCTCCTCCACCACGGCTCTCACAATCTTTCTGATATTTTTGACATATAGCTGACTCAGTGCGTGGTATTTGATTCCGCATAACTGGAGGGCCAGCTGTACTCTACTATCCCTAACCATCAAAGGTCATAGTAAAGGGAAGAAAAGAACACCTGTGGACAAGTAGGAGCTATGTGTTCAATGGAGAAAACAGAAACAGACATTCTTAAGGAAACTCACAACACGGAGCAAGACAAAAGATATTGAACTTAAACATTTCATATGAAGATGACGAAAAGTTGAGAACGACACAGATATCTTCTGTATCATCTTGACTGTGGGAAGCGTCTAGAAAAGTCTAGAAGAGGATCTGAAAGTATTCCATGTCCCAGAAATGTCACTGTTTGCAGAGTAGTTTGTTAAGGCAGATTCAGGACCCCTTCCTGGGTTCACTGGGTCAGAAACTGAACCTCCCAGTCAAGGTTTTCGAGCATCCGAGAGCCCTGCTTACGTCATCTTCACTGCCTTCACTGATTGTCTGGGTTTGTCCTTCTATCCAGGCATAAATGGGTCTTATGTTCCCCAGGCTGGTCTAGAACTTATGGTATAGCTGGCCTGAAACTCACAAATCTTTTGCCTCAGCCTCTTGCATACTGGGATTACAGGCACATGCCACATTGCCTAGCTAAGCATAAACAATCCCCCTGCCTCACCTTCTTGAGTGCTCAGATTGCAGACATGTGCCACCATGGTCTACCAGGCATAAACTTCAAACTTGAGTTGGTTACTTTTCCTTCTAGATTGTCTTCCTAGCATGTGTCATAGGGTGACACAGCCCATGACACTGGTTTGTTTGTGTGTCCTGCATTCCCTGGACTGTCATTTCCAGGAGGCCAGAGTTCTGGTGCTAAGGATTGAGCCCTGGGCCTTGTGACTTAGTGCCTGCCAGGCATATGCTCTACCACTGAGCACATCTTCGGGAGAGCTCTTTCTGGCTCACTGCTTTATCCTCAGAGGAACAGAGGCCCAGAACACAACAGGTACTTAGGAAATTAATAACAAGGTAAACTGGCTACGTACAAAACACAAAAACATTTAGAGAACTTTAACTCCATTAAAGTTAATAGTCCTAGTTTGATAAATAAGACCCATTCCTAAATGGATAAAGGATTTCTTCTACCTTTAAAAGAGAAAGAAGAGAAAAAAAAAGTACGGCCCAAGGAACACTCTCCCACAACTTCTAATGAGATCACAATTCAGTCTCTTAAAGCATAACTGAACACACCTCACACCAATGGCTTTTTATAAAGCCTGTCAACAATCCAGTTGGGTCACATTCACAATAGTATCTGTCTGCTTTGATGGTAGACATACTCATATTGAAATTTTGCTAAATAAGGGTTCAATAAAGCCTTAAGCCCAGTGAGTTAAATCTGCCTGTGTTTCCCAGTCTCCATACACAGAAGAACAGAGGACAGTTCCTGGGAGGAGGAGAAACCCACAGACCACCCTGAGTTGCCATTCTGTAGGAGCTAAAAGACCTGGATGATGGAGTTGCTGGTCCTCGGTAGTGGTTATGACATTATGAAAGTGTCCTTCACTATGAGGCTCATCCTCACACCAATGAAAGATCTTGAAGGCCAGTTATGCCAACCTTCCATGCGTATGTTTGTGTGGTCAGGCACCTGACAGCTCATGCAAGTTCAACCCTTTCTGCTTGATTTTCCTTTCATAAGTTTCAGCTTCCTCATCAACGACCTAGGAAGGATGATTTCATTGAAAATAAACTAAAAATAATAAGTAAGTGAGCTCAATACACTAACGCTACTGTGTCTTATGTGCTAGTAGAGGTTCTTAAACTGGAACCCAAGGGCCTCCACAGAGCCAAGGAATGGACAAAAGACTGTTCATAAACCCTCAGAAATCATTTGCAAATTGCTTTATATTTGTCCATGGTCTTGTTCTCTGGGCACAAAACCCCAAACTCTAATCAGATTATCAATGTGGTCCACAGTTCTCTGTGGAAAAGCATCATGGGGCTGGGGATTTCAGAAGCTGGATTAGGTCATCAGCAAGCTGGCAAACAACACATGGGTCGGTTTTGCAAAGGCTGTCATCTTACTGTAGGCATGGGACCTCGTTTTTAATTCCATACCGTGTGTGTTTATTTTTCTTCTTCTACTTCATAACAGGAAATAGCATTTCAAATGCATTCTACCATGAGGATAGGCAGGCAGTTAATTTTCACTTCAAACACCCCCAAGGTTTACAGAGAGAGAGAGAGAGAGAGAGAGAGAGAGAGAGAGAGAGAGAGAGAGAGAGAGAGAGAGAGAGAGAGAACTTCAATTTACTGCCCCTGACCTGCCAAGGACAGCATTCTCAGGAAAGGAAGAATGTGTGTACAGAAGATCCTCTAGTGACTGGCTGCTCCTGATGCCTGGCACGGGGCTACCTGAGCAAGGCAGAGGGGCACGGACACCCCTGGGCCCAGAGAGAACTGGATTCTAACCGTTGCCATGACTGGCCAGCTCAGCACCCAGGCATGCGATTTCTCTTCCGTCCAACTTCTCTGCCTTATCATCCAAGTAGGACTTACACAACATCAATCCTCGACTTTTGTATAAAAGGCACAGATTTAACACAGAAATGGTTCTTCCAGACTGTCATTTTTTATGTTCCCCGAATAAGAAAATATTGATCGTAAGAGAGGTTTACTGTTCCTAATACGATTACTTTTTATTCATCAGATATCTTGAAAAAAAATACATGATTATTTTTCATCTACCTTTCTATGATGAGAAGCATAATTTATTCTGGCTATAGATAGCAAATGGTGAACATATGAGTTCAAAGACCCATTAAACAAATATTTACTCAGTACTTATTAAGTGTCAATTACTTTAATGGGGCTGGGGACACCCAGTGACAAAGTAGAACAGTTGTTGCCTTCATGGGTTTCACTGTAATGTTGGAGAGGGAAATGATACCTAAAAATACACGTGCAGACAATCCAGTTAAATTGTGCCCATGGGCCCTTAGCAGATAATGTGGATCCTGAGAGAAATAGCAGGGGGCACTGACTGTAGTTAAAGGCAGTGGCAAATGCAATGACCTTTGAGCTGAGATTTGAGGATGTAGCAGGCAAGAGACCTCGGCATCTTGTGTTCGAGAGGACTTCAGGATAGTAGGACCATGCACAAGCCAGGGAACTTTTCTGACTCATTTTCTTATCTGTAGAATGGGAATGGTAATAGGTATGGTCTATGTGGTTCTCATGAACACTAAATTTAGCTAATATTTAACAAGGGCAAGGACAGTGTATGGGAAAATATTACCCAAGTAGTTGCAAAGTAAATACCCCACAGAGACAAAGCCACATGCTAAGTCCCTGAGATGGGAAAGAACTTGGTGTGTTTTAGAAATCACCTGTGATGAGGAGGGTGGTAGCCACTGGAGTTTGTAAAGGCTATGTATCAGCCCTCTCAGGCACTGTGCAGTCCCATGCAAAGTCCAAGGGCAAGGACGTGAACATTTTGTCCCCAGTGGACCCCAGAGGGTCAATGCCCAAAGATGAGATAATTATCCCTGAATTTCTTTCTGTATAGTTCTTCCATTCAATGATTCTATGGAATAACTCCTTAAATGGAATAGTTTCTTCAGGTAAGAAGTTTTAAAGAACCCCTGTTTCATTCATGCTCATTAATCTGTTTTTCCCCCACTTCAATCCTTGCAATAATAAATATAATTATATCCATCTTTAATGACTTTGGTTCCTTGAGCTGCAGGTGCTGGGATACTGTATTTATTAACATAATTTAAGCCCTTTAAAAAGACTGCATTAATTCCTATGATAATTTAGTACCCATAATACATTCTCTGTTCTGAATAGATGTTAATCACCTCAGAATGACTGATTTGCTGGGTACGAGCTAAGCCATGCTCTAACTAGTAGCTAGTAACTTTTTTAATTCAATAGTGTTACCGAAACTGTTGATTTAAAATACAGTTGCAATAATAATTCCTTGCCTCCCCTGGGCCCCACCCTGTGAGGACCTACACCAAGGTCCTAACAGTTGGATTCTGTTCCATGGGAGGCAAGAGCATTAGTTCTAAAGGCCCTTATTCCTAGTAAAGTTCTGCTTGGAGAAGGTTCTGCACCTGCCTGTTACTCCAGAATCCAAAGGGGGTTGTTTGTTGTCTGGTTAAACTAGCACAGAGGGCACCGTAGAGAAATGAACACTGACCCCAAAGCATGCTTAAAGGAAAGGGGTCTACCTGCTCCCTCAAGATGGAGGTGGGCATGGAGTCCATTTCTTTGTGGTGGGGTGGCAGTTCGCTGACCTGAGCTGGACTCCCAGCACTGATTTAGATGGAGAGCATTTGAAAGGCTGAGGGAAACTCTCATGAAATTTGGATCGGAATTAAATGCTGGCATTGTGTGTAAAAGAAACCTGGCAAGAGATGAGCCACCACAGTCATACAGTGGAAGATCCATATGGAACCCCACAGAGAATGATGGGATGAACAAGGGACCCACAGCCATAGCCATTCAATCAGCAAAGGATAAGCCAGTGAGACAGAAACCAACAAATCTCGACACAAAACCCCCTAAGCTTGCAACATTAAAGCAGCCTTAATACTCACCCACCATGACTCAGGGAACTGAGCGGAAGAGGGGGCGGAAAGATTGTGAGAGCCTTGGTGGGGGAGACTGTCCAGAGGCATGGCACCCATCAGTAACAACACACTTGGGTCATGAGAATCCAGCTGAAGACTGGGTTATCCATGGTCCCCTACCACAAGGATTGATCCAGATGGCCCACGGAGGAGGATATCCAGCTGACTGGGGATGGGGAGGGGGGGCATTGGGGAACTGGGGATAACAACCCATTGTTTGCCCACTAAATAATGTAACTCATTATGGACAATAAAAAAAAAGAAAGAAACAACCACTCTAGAAACCAGATTCCCAGATGAGACCTTAGAGGACACTGTGTCAGTTACCACATGACAAACCTACCCCACATTTATCCAAAGCAAGCATCTTGCTCAAAGTTATGCAGCTTGAGATCAACAGGACTCTAGAATTCTGCTTCTGACTTCTGACCACACTGGCTCTGCCATCAACTTCGCAACCCATCAATCAAGCATGTGTGTGGGAAGGTTACTGAAATGCATCATGAACTGTATCATAAAGCATGTGTCAGAAAAACTGTTACTTAAAACCAATATAAGTTCTCTTATTGGTGGCTTGAAGGTTGGTGTTGGGCATGGTTTACTCGTGTCTATGGGGAAACCACCTTTCCATGCCAGTCTTCCTGGCAGAGGACACTGCTGAAAACACTGGTTTGGGAAAAGAGGTTGGGATTGCTGAGCTATTTTGCATAAACATAGTGGGATACACTTGAATTTCTGACAAGTCTTAAAATTCTTGTCAGGAGTTAGAGCCCCATGCAGCTGGAATGTTTAAGGGACTGTTTAAGAAATGTGACCAGGCTGGCAAGATTGCTCAGTGGTTAAGGTGCTTGCCTGCAAAGCCTAATAACCTGGGTTCGATTTCCCAGTACCTATGTAAAACCAGATACACAAAGTGGCGCATGCATCTGGAGTTCTTTGCAGCAGCTGGAGGCCCTGGAGTGCCCATTCTGTCTGTCTCTCTTCTCAGTCTGAGTATCTGAGGTCAAAACTCCAGGAGACAGCTGCGTGTCATGTTTAGCCGGCCTTCCGCCATCCCAAGGAAACACCGAGCAGGCAGGTTGCTTTCCAAAAACACATGCATTGGACCTGTGAGAACCTTCTTACTAATGTGCCACAGCTATACATCGCCAAGTGACAGAAGGTTAAGGTACTGGTTATAAAACTGAACACACACACACACACACACACACACACACACACACACAAACACACAAAACAGAACTGCCATGTATTACATGAGTGAGCTATTCAGCAAGGGTAAGTAAGGCATGCTCTGTTATATGTGTCTGCGTCTACAGAAAGAGAATTTCAACTTGCCTTTTGTTTGGATTAAGTAGGGACTTGGTACGGACACTCCATGTGTTGGCACCACCCATTTCTCCCCTTCCTGCCCCCATTTCACAGAGGGCCCTCCTCAGTGGGATTTCACAATAGAATTCTACTCAACAGTGAAGAAAAATGATATGATGAAATTTTTAGGAAAATGGATGGACTTGGAACAGATCATACTAAGCAATCTCACACAAGCACAGAAAGACAAACGTCACATGTTCTCCCTCATATGTGTGGTTTCTAATCTGGAGCAGCTTGAGATGCAGGCATACCTGACAGGCAACTCAAGGGACAGATAATATCAGGGGAAGGGTTATCCAATTTGCCTGGCACTGTTTGTTGAAGATGCTGTCTTTTCTCTAGTGTGTGTTGTTGGCTCCTTTGTCGAAGATTAAGTAGCTATAGTTACTTGAACTAAAGGCTGCATCTTCAATTCTGTTACTTATTTATTTATTGAGATAGGATTTCACAGTATATGGGTCAGGCTGGCCTCAAACCATGATCTTCTTGCTTCATGCCTAGGATTACAGGCATGCCCCACCTTGCCCATCCTTCATTTATTTTGATAATTTTATTATTTATTTATTTATAAGGAGAAAAGAAGAGCAGGGGAGAGAGAGGGAGAGGGAGAGGGAGAGAAAATGGGGGCACCAGGACCTCCAGCTGCTGTAAATGAACTCCAGATGTGTATGCCACTTTGTGCATCTAGCTTTATGTGGGTACTGGGAAATCAAACCTGGGTTGTTAGGTTTTGCAGGCAAGCGCCTAAACTACTGAACCATCTCTCCAGCCCCATCCTTCATGTGTGATTTCTTCTGAAGAAATTTAAACTCATCCATCCTCACATCAATGTAAATTCGGATCAAAACGAACATGTATATTTACTCCTCTCACAACCAGATTTCCTAGCAGCGACATCAGAAAAATTGTCTGCAAATGTGCTCTGCATGTTTTTGTAAACACTCTTGCCTAAAAGCAATTCAGTTTGAGGCAAATTGGGGAGAGAATGAAATCAGTTCATAGGTGCCCCACTGCTGCCGAGGAGAGGTTGCAAACCAGCAGACCCCAGCTCCATCTGGATGTGCCCACGTGGTCCATGATAGTCAGCGCATTTATATACATGTTGAATTCATTGTGGAAATCATAAAACTCCCAAGTTCCCATACCTTCCCCCACCACACATACTGTTCATTGCCTTGACCTGTCTGTCTGTCAGTTGCTGTAAACTTCAGAGTCTGGCGAGGATTCCAGTATAAAAGGACCTTTACTGTAGGCTCTGCTTGTCTTTCAAACCCCTCTGCACTCCATATGGAAAACCCTTTGTCTGCTGTGTTCTGGGCCTGGAAGGTCCTGTTCTACATCTTCTCAGGGAAACTCTCAGTCCATTTCTTTTGACAGTGACCTCTCTGAGAACTTCTGGGATCCTTCTCTGCACTCATAAAATGCCTGCTGGCATAGCATCATTGCCTTTCTTGGGTTATTGTATTTCTGATTCTGATGAGACTGGGCACTTTCAGGGTGTTACGGCTGTGGACGGTTATTGTATTTCCATGAATAGGTCTTCCCCGTTAGACTAGGCATGGATTCAGGGGAGGACCATGTCCCCAGTACTTTAAATTTCAGGTTCATCAGAATGCACACGGTGGGTTTAAAGAGGCCTTTGGAAAAGAAGATGCCTCCTTATGAATCTATGCCATTTGCAGACCAGAATGGTGGCTCTGAGGAATGTAGCGAACAGCATGTGAGGGCAGTTGGGGTAGAATTGGGTAAGCTTCATTGGTTTCTGGGCTGAGTGTGGGGCAGAGGAGCCCACAGAGCCTGATAGAGGAAAACTGGATTACAGCTGGATGACGCTCTTATTCAGATGTGAGAGAACGGCCCTGGGTGGGCCTCTGCAATTAGGTCCAGAATAGGAAAGGTCATTCACATTGCTATCAGCAGGCTTCCCTGGCCCTCCCCCAATAGGAGTCCAGGTCAGTTCTGGGCATTTCTTGTATAGGATGTAATATGCAAGTGAAATAAATGATTATTCAGCTCAATATAGTATCTGTGACTCCACAGCATCTCATTAGAAGAGTTAGGAGTTAGGCGTTGGAAGGGTTAAAAGAGCTCCTTGCTCTCTGGGTCAGTACCTGTCATAATGATTTTTCTCTTGCCATATGCCCCTCTGAATTGAATGAATATGACATTTGTCCCTGCAGCATCTAGCCACGGCCACTTCAAGGTGCACCAGGAAGCTGTATGCTCAGGCTGAGTATCTCATAACACAGGGATCCACATTCCACACTTGCATAATACAGCATTCTTCCCATAGAACCAGAGATGGTGCAAATAAGCAGGACAGAATCTAAGGGCTTCTATATGTCTAGATATTGTGTGCATGCATGTGTGTAAATATACACATGCATGTTTTATGAATGGGTGATTATCTTCATTGCTCAGACATAATTTACTCTTTTTTCCCCCATTTTAAGCATTGGATGAAAATAGAACCCCACTGAGCTGCAAAACACGGAGAAAGGAGAGCACATCTCTATTTTGGGACTTTGAAAAACAAAAAGAGAATTTTTCCATCACAAGCCACAGATACAGTAGCACCGTGAATATCCAACCTCATATTCTAGACTAGGAGAAGAAACTGGGGTCACTCGGGAACAAAGGGTCGTCTCTCACATTGCTGATCATCTTCATCAAATGGATATATTGGCTCAACTCCCCCATCCTCCCCGCTGCAAAATCTCACCCTACCTTCTTCAAGAGTTTATTACAAAATCCAAGTGGGTTTAATGAAAAGTTTACCACCTAACAAATGGTGCCCACATCCGTTCTTTTCTTGCCTTGAAGAATCTGCTTCTTATTTTGTCAGTAACACAAAAAGTAGAAACACAATTGCATTTGTGCTGATGCTAAGTGTTAATAGATTTGCCTAAATGCCTGCTAATAGCCCCCCTAAAATTAGCTAGACTAGTAGTGCATGCCTAATGTGTTGTTGTTTTTATTGTTTTACTTGCTTTTCTTCTTTTATCTGAGGAGGAAGAAAAAGATCCTCAGGAAAAAAAAAAGAAGAAAGAAAAGTCAATTTTGAAGCTGGGAGACATTTCCAATGTCACATGTGAATTCTGGAGACAGAACATATATTCTGAAACTATCCCACAGTTCTGACATTCTGTCACGAAGGAGACAAATCTGAGTGCTCTAATGTTTCATTAAATTAAACATGAAATGTTTAATGTTTTGTTAAATTAAACATGAAGCTGTGACTTTGGACCCGAGAATCACAGCCTTCCATCAATTCTTCCCATCCCTTCAGGTCAGTTTTTAGGTTACAGAAATGGAATTTTGTTTATTTGGAGTATTGCTTTTCTCTCTGTAGTTAAAAGGTATGTTCTTCTAATGCATTTATAAGTAAAAACGAACAAGGAACACACTTTGGAATCTGCTCTTAAGAGAGAACACCTTACAAACGACCCCTTAGCTAACTCACTGTTACCTTTTCCTCTTTGGAATACTCGCAATTATTACTGGGAGGTTTCCCAAAAGGAGAGGTGTCGTCTTCTCAATAGGATCTGAAATCCATTTCACAGACAGGCATGCTCGTTCCCAAAGAGAGCCTGGAAAACCATGGATACAGGTCCTCAGACTGAAGCCTAAAACTTAGGTCTCTCAGCTGATAAGCCCTCCTGGGGCCTTGCTCACAAAGACAGAACTTGACAATGAAAACAAAACAAGACCAAAACCATGCCCTGATGAAGCGAAATGTCAGCACACAGAGAGAAATATGTGGAATCACGTGATGAAGAAATGCAAGTTTTGATGGGACCATTTAGAACAGCAGGTAGGGTCCACCCAGTGAAGAGAGGGGAAAAGAAAGCGAAGACAAAAGCCTGCTCCTTCCTCCCAGTTCAGTGACATTGTCAGTACTTTTTAGAGTTCTCACTAAGGGGTCCATGAACTTCTATGGTGAACGCCTTCCAAACACTCTTAGAAAACACATTTGGCTGATACTTTTTAAATCCAGAAGCAACCACAAAGCAGATCACAAAAGAAACAGTGCACCTGGCCCACAGTGCCAGCATCAGATCATAGTTACATGTTTCAAGTGAATTTAGGTGGGTTAGTACTGGTTTTGAATTGAAGCTCCATAATTATCACACCAGCAATACCTGAGAGGGAGCTATCCCCCTCCCCTGGAAAGGGTGAGGTCCCCAAAGCCCACAGAGTGCATGTGGCTCAGCTTTTCCTCCAGCTCCTATCACTGGCCAAAAACTGTAAAACAGCCCAGATTTGGTAATAGCCCCTTGCCCAGCAAGAACCATTCTCCCAGCGAGTTACCCAAACCAGTAGGAACGTAATTGACACTTACCATTCGGAAGCTTCATGTCTGTGAGGCAAGCTAAATAAATTAAACGGATCCTGCTTTAATCTTCTTTCCTAGACCCCAAATGCCTTAATCAAAAGGAAAACAAAACAAAACAAAACAAATGTTCCCTGAGGTCCTTTTTTAAAACCACCAGAGCAGAAGTGAAGGAATTGCTGTCTCTCTCTCTCTCTCTCTCTCTCTCTCTCTCTCTCTCTCTCTCTCTCTCTCTCTCTCAACAGAATGCCCAGAGCCTATCCTTTCACACTATCAACAACTGGGAAGTACTTGGAAGGTCCCTTCAGCCTCTCTCCTTGCCCTCACCTCTGCCTGCATGTCTGTCTATCGTGGGACCTGGATGTGGCGTACATTATACCTTAAATCAAAATCAGAAAAATGCTTCAATTGGGTATTTGGCTTGACATGACTCTTGTAAAATATCCCAAATAAAGACACGTCTGATTCCCTCCTGCAAATGCACTGTGGCGTTTGTGGTCCCTCGCACTATCCCCGATGCTCACTTTGCCTGTAAATGCGCTTAAGTTGCAGGACTTCATTTGGGGGTGAGCACTCCCACAAAGCTCATTTGCTCTCCGCATTAAAGAGAGTGACTGTTAAAGGCCAGCATGAGGCTTTGAACTCTGTGAGGGGCTAGTTGGATCTTGCTAACCACAGCTGCACACTTACCAGGCCTCCTCCACTGAGCTGTCTCCCATTCCTTCTGGGATTGGGAACACACAATGAAATCAACCAATTGTTAGGTGGAGCCATACATGCAGACAAGATTCTCCTGCACCCCAAAGCAAGCGAGACAGACTCTGCAAAGTTCCTCCTCGGCTGGCCTCTCCCTGGCTGCAGTTTCAAAAGTGCTACTTAATAAGAAGATTTTAAAGGCTGTGCCGGGAGCCGGGCGCTTCAGATCTAGGTTGGCTTTTCCTCCATCAGCATTCCTCGGCAAGCCTGCACAAAGCGGGGTACGCTACATTATTTATGTCAGTTCTAGGCACTGGCAAACACACACTGGCATCCTGATTACTAAGAGTCCTCGTGGATACAATTAAAGCATTCCCACATATATTTTTCCCCCTTCTCTTCCCTGATTCAACCTCTTTCAGAGCAAACAAAAGCACTTTGAGGTGTGTCCCAACTCATCCCTTGGCAGCCGAGAGAACACTGAAATATGGCTACCGTGGGGAATGAGTCCAGGGGAAAAAAAGACTCTGTCCCTGGAGTTATTAGAAGATATTTCTGGGAGAAAAGTGCAGGTGACAGTTTGGGAAAAGCCCTTCAAGTGGCCTCCCCGGGCTAGGGACCCTGGTATGAAACAGCCAGTTAAGGCCCTACAAAAATGCATCTGGATGAGTTCACGGAAGATTGATTTAAAATGGGCTGTTAAGGGAAGTAAAAATGCAGACGCCACCACTAACCTTCCAAGCTGGATGAGAGCGATCACGCTCACCCAACAAATGGTCCTTGGTGCCCCATTGAAGTCTCAGCACCAGACGAGAAGACCTAGCCAAGTAGAGCGATGCTGCGGTCCCCAAGTCTCCTCTTCAGTAAAATGAACAATTCTCCAAATTCCAGGCCACCATTTCCCTCCTGGTGATAGCTCCGCACTACCATTAGCCACAGGCAGAATGATGACAGGAGATTCCTCCTTTGGAGGACTAGTGAGAAGGCAATGAAATCTCCCTGGTGTCTAGCTAGACAGTCTCTGTTTGGCAAGCTGGGGTGACTTCACTTTGCGAAAGCCCCAGGCACCACTTAGTGAAATAACCTTTGGCAGGACCTCACAGCTAAGTCGGTTCATGTGAGCTAGAGTTGGTTTGGAGAGAGTCAATTGTGTGATCCAAGAACACAAGAAGGCAAGAGCATCTTGTCTCTCTCCAAAGGCCCCTGAGTGTGCATCCCTGTGTTTTGCCAGGTTTTTTTTAAAGTGATTGTCACTTCCAATGACTTAGTCCACTCAAACTCAGCTACCTCGGGTGGAAAGCTGCTGTCTGAAATGGAAGTAATGGATGGAGGACATAGGAGAGGTCAGTAGAGCAGAGCTCCCAGTGGAAACCCCATCTCTGATGCATACATCAGCAAAGCGATGCATGGAAATGTGCTACCATGTGGGAGGGGGCAGAGCTCCCCTCAATGGTAAACATACGGAAGGAAGGAACCATTGCAGAAAAAGAACACATGTGTATACATTCATGATGTATTCCAGTACAACCAGTTACCCAGAGATCAGATCCACATGAAAGGAAATGGTGCAAATTCCTCCATGGGATAATTTTAAGTTGACATATTGGTTCCTGTTGTAGTCAACTTCATGCCACTGGGATGAACTTTCAAACAGACACAGTTTATGGAGGAATGGGATTTCTTTCAGGCTTACAGATAGATCCAGGCGAAGTTCAATAACGGCAGATGCTGGCTCCTTTTCACAGATCCCAGCAGAGAGAGACGACACACAGCCAGCACCATAAGCAAGAGCAAAATAGGCAGCCAAACAGCAAGGACCCTGCCAGAGCTCAGACAGCTCTCTTACCTTTGGGCTGGAAATCAGATCTGTCCCCAATAACACCTTAGGGCTGGACCCCAGGATCCACCCCCAGTGACACCTCCTCCAGCTTTCATAAAACACCTGAGTCTTTGGAGGACATCCCTTCAAGCTACCACAGTTTCCAACAATACTTCTGGATTGGTGGTCCAGCCCACTGATCCTCACTGAGGCCCTGGCCACACGTCCACACAACTGTGTTCTCAACTCGAAGCTGTTCCTCTCATCTAAAAAGGCAAGCTGTTTTGTAATTTGTCCCGGTTAAACTGCAGATGCAACAAGAATGGCTGTTTTTTTTTTCCTGTTGGGAGGAAGATAACTGAAGGATATTATTTATTTCTATTGTAACTATGTCAAAATTAAATTCAAAGCTGACCTGAGGCTAAAATTCATGGCAAGGGTCTTCTGAGGACCCACTTAATGCCTCCAAGTGCCGTGATGTGGGAAGCCAAGGACTCTGCCAGTCATTTGTTAACTATTCTTGGACAAGTTGCCCATCTTCCTTGAGCCTCAGTGTAGAGGATTCAGGGAGAACTGTAACATACTTAACTCCGGGTCTGGCTCATTCTCTATATGAACATGGTTAAGGTCCTTTTCTCATGGAGATTTTCCCGCAACTATATCTTTTACCTCTTGTCAAGACACTGGAACAAAAATGTGGAAGGTTTCATCACTCACAGCAGCTATTTCTCCAGTTGAAACATGAATTACAAGTCCTTCCCGAACACGTCAGCCAAATCAAGTCTTAACATGGTCCTGCTTTATTTACTCCACAGATCACAGCTAATTGCTTTCTAATACGACTCATGATTTTGCTTCATTAAGCTAACATTTGCCTTATTTACCCCTTATTTAGGATGTACCACCATGGAGCTATATCCTTAATAAGGCAGCATTAAGTAAAACATTTCTTTTCTTCGAAGGGGCACTTTATCTGAGGGTAATTATGACTGTGTTGGGACGTTTGAACTTTTACAAAGTGTGATATTTAAGGTTAGTTTTTAAATAGTGACCTTTGTTTCTGAAAATATATATGGGCATGCTCCTTGTGGTCTTTAAACTCTGCCCCCCCCCAGTGTGGAAGCTCAAAGTTAATTCTTGATGACTATCATTCACTATGTACAGCTGAGGCGCAGGTGTGTCTCCTTGGCAGCAGAGGTGAGAGGCTTGTCATTGCTTCCAACAGCAAAGAAATGATTGAGGCCCCAACTTCCTGTTTCTCCGAGGGCAGGACAATTGTTTGAGACAATTTTAAAATTGCTGGCTTAAAAATTTGAGATGGCAGAAAAGACTCCGTAGCTGTATAACCCTCACCTAAATAGCTTTCTTAAAGGCAGCAAAAAAAAAAAAAAAAAAGTGCTTATTGTATTCCTGAAGTTCAAGTTCAGCTGTTCAGGGAGAGGACACCAAGCATATTTCTTGTGGATACAAGCTGATTGAAGAAGGTGAATGTGGTTGTTTCTGTAGCTCTCTACACTGTGGCTGGGCCAGAAGGCCCAGATCTCAAGGGAAACAGTCAAGAGAGACGTAGAATGCGTCTGCATGGTGGTTCCTACAACATGCCCCTTCCCCTTGCAGAGGAGTATTGTCCATACTGTGACAGTGTGGTTCTGTCATTCTCTGACACACTGAGCTATAAGAAGTTGTCCTGTTGCTTATACAACCATTTTCTGACTTTCTCTTTCTGAGGTACTTTATAGCACACACACACACACACAGGGGCCTAATGGAATTTATGTGTTCATTCAGTTCAAACCTCTGGTCGTAGAGAAGAGAAGAGAGAGCAAGTGGCTGTCTTCATGTCTTGGGAGGGCTCGATATGAAGCTGGGAAGACATCTTGCATATAAATTCCTCCCTTCATAGAGACTCATCACTTTCTACTATTTTTCAGTATTTTTCACCCTCTCTTCTTTTCCAAACATTTTCGGTGAAAATCACGGCAGTGTCTATATTTTCACATTAGATAATTTAGGTTGCAAGGAAGAAACTTCCATGGAGTGACAGGACCCCAGTTGGAGGTGTGGCCTCTGGTTCTCCTGGATGGTGAAGAAAGCCCAGCTCTTGGTCACATCCAACTGGGTCCACACCTCCTAGTTGGGTGTCTCTGTTTCACATAAATACAGGGAAACAGTGCTACCCATTTTCCCTGGTTTTATGAAGGGGTGAGTAGGTGTCACTCTTGGGATACAGTGAAGATTCCGCAGCCATTTTTCATCTTTCCATTTTTGCAAACAGATATGTCAGAGGATGGACTGAATTCTTCCCTTGCACGTGAGATTCCAGTCAGAACCCACGCACCAGGGGATACTTTCTGGAAAGTACTGTCTCCTGAGTGGCGTCAGAATCTTTCCAGTTAGCCTGTTGTGGTAGTGCACACCTTTAATCCCAGCACTTGCAAGTCAGAGGCAGGAGGATTGTCACGAGTTCAAGGCCAACCTGAGACTACATAGTGAATTCCAGGTCAGCCTGGGCTAGAGTCAGACCCTACCTCAAAAAAAAAAAAAAAAAAAAAAACCTAAATCTTGCCTGTCCCTGGGAAGAAGAAGGACCCCACAGTTAGAAGAATGTACCACGAAGATGTAGCTCCTTCCTAGAAGCCATCATAGCCCACCGAGGAATGTGTGGAGGACCCACAGGGAATCCACTGTAGTGGGCATGCTAGGCGCACCTACTGGGGAGGCAGCTTCACGTTGGTCATTGACAGGAAGGGCTGGGTAGGCTTTCCAGCCTAGCTTTTCCCATGCTTTAGTTAGTGCCTACTACCATCTGGGTTTTCGCTCTTTCCCATCTTTCCCTGTTCCCACTGCATTTGAAGCTCCATCATATATTTGATATTTTACTTAGTAGTTTTTCAAGTTGACTTACCGTTTCCCACTCTAGTTTCATCACATCCATAAAAATCACATGCTAGCTATAAATAACTATATATACTATATATAGTTCTATAGCCATATAGACGCAAGCATAAATATGCATGCACAGACTTTTTTGTAATATATATTAGAATAAAAATTAGAAATTTAAAGAAAAATCCGCCATGTGACTTGAAAGACGTCTCTCACACACCTGTGTATGCACTGCCATCCACACGGCATGCATCCTTGTGTTAGAAACACTGACCTGGATGAAATTGCATTGTTTTTTTTTCTTTATTGCATTTTTTAAAACCAGAGTTTTTACTTTGTGCCTTTCCTCCATCAGAATGCCGTGCCGCTGAGTGAAATGTCACCAGGGGGGAAAAATGCTCTAAAAATGAAGTTTTCATTATGTCCTATAGCCCAGCTAGAGAGCTCAGAGAAGAGCCACACGCGACTTTTCATCCTGGGGACTGATGCCTGAATGTGTTAAAAAGCTATTTATTTTCTAACAGGCGACTTGGACTTGGCACCATGTAAACCCAAAGTGTTTGTAGAAATTCCCTTGGGGACAAAGGGAAAATTATCTGTATAGATCAAACGTATATTAGCTGCATTAGCAAGTGGTCCCTGGAGACTGATAAAGACCTTTTTAGACAGATTTCACTGGCTAGCTTTTTAAGGGATTTCACTGAAGTAGCCTTGGGTATCATCGGTTTGGGGCTTTCTTTAGGTCCTAAACATTAGAAGAGAAGAGTAGAAAATTAGAAGCCCGGATGAGAACTGCTACCCTCATTGTGGATGAGCAAGACCAAGTCCGTGCTTCTATCCGCATCAATATTTCATGTTCCCAGAGTCCTAAGAAAATACATCTGTTGCCTTCCTGAATCGTAATGTGTGGGATGTAGGAAGGATTATTACAGCACAGGTTCAAGATTTAAAAATTTATCACCTTCTCTATTTAGAAAACCACCATGTGGTTTAGGACTCATGAAGGCTCTACGAGCCTGCAGTGACCAAAGGGGCCAGAGCCGGGTTCCTGAGAAATCAGTGGTGCGGTGAGAGGAGCAAGGTGGTCAGAACCCAGCTGCTTAGCTGCAAACTGAGAGGGTGGGTGAAGGCCTCAATCCCTGGTGTACTGTGAACAGGTGTGCTGCATCTCATAGTACCCTGTGAGAGGGGAGGAATGATTGCGAGACAGAGAAAGAGAAAGAGAGAGAAAGAGAGAGAGAGAGAGAGAGAGAGAGAGAGAGAGAGAGAGAGAGAGAGAGAGAGAGAGAGAGAGAGAGAATATGTTGTCATTCTATCAGCATGGTAAGATCTCAAGCAAAGTGACCCCCAGAACCCTGGGTAGACCTGGAATATTGTTCTTCCTTATAAAGCCTTCAAAATTATTAATCTGGGCTGGTTTGACTCCTTTTCTGTCACTTCTGAATGTACTTCAGACACGCGCTTTCTTTTATTATTTTTTAAAAGATTTTTTATTGGCAAGCAGAGAAAGACAGAGACAGAGAAAATGAGTATGCCAGGACCTCCAACCACTGCAAACAAATTCCAGATATATGTGCCGCTTTGCGCATCTGATTTTACATGGGTCTTGGAGAATCAAACCTGAGTTGTTAGGCTTTGCAGGCAAGTGCCTTAACTGCTGAGCCACCTCTTCAGCTTGACACAGGCAATTTTGTAACATCATTCCCAACTCAACTAGCTAGGATGCCCAAAGGTTTCCTCTGAATGGAAGTGCCCCCCTAACTCCTGCTCTTGAGGAAATGGGAGTTGCTGACCCTACCAGGGATCACCAGGAAAGTGTGACACTTTCGAGTCTTGGGCACAAAGCTCTGCCTTATAGAATCACGGGTTTTTTTCCAAAGCAAGATGGGAACATGGAAGATGAGTGTATCAGGTGGATGATCTCATAACCTTAACAGCAGTTAATGTCAGCTCCAGCCAACTTGTCACTGTGTATCCTTCCCACGGACACAAATGGATGTTATTTGGATTTCTTCAGGCTGCTCTAAGATTTCTAAGAAATCCTAAGGTAATAGAGTGATAAAGAAGGTCAGTGTTTCTGTAACTTTCATCAGTAGATTTTAAAAAACACATACTTTTTAAGTCAAAAAATGTAATATTGGGATGTCTCATTGCTGAGTTCAACACAGTGTGTTCCTTGAAGTGGGCGTTTGCAATGGGAATCCACAGGGCACACCTGTATCGTTACCTGAGAAGAGACAGAGACAAGCACCCAAGACCATCATTTCAGTCCAATATTTGAATGTCATCCCTCTTAAAAACTGTATCTGCTCCATGACAGACAGGACAATGGTTGGACTCTATCTCTTATCTGTAGCCCATTGCCCATTACCTGTCTTTTACCATACGCTGCAGGAATCCTGGACTTATTTTTGTATGATCTCATCTTAAATGACACTTAGAGTCTTTTTTCTGAGGTTTGTTCTAGTTTGAAAGGTTTTCTTCCACCCTCTGTTTCTTAAGCATATTATACAATTCTTACATATCCTACAAGCTCCATCCACATACTCATTTTGTCAGAGTATTTTCTGTCTTCTACCTTTCACAGCTGAGATAATGTCCTTGCCTTTGCGCCTCATGCATCACAATGTGAACCAAGCATTAAATGAGGTGATTTCTACAGAGCACTTAGGCCAGTGACCTACACATTGTAGGTGCTTAATTTTTCGCCGCTGTTATTACCTGCCATTGGACTAAGCACCTTATATGTACAGTGCTTGCATTAAGTGCAAAGTTCCTTAAAGCACTAGCGTCTTGCAAAATATTTGGTACCTAGTAGGACTTGATCTGCTTGAACTAAAGCACATTTCAGCTGTGTGAATCTTTGGGAATTCTATCTGGCACCTAGCTCCTTCCAAGCCAGAAAAATAAAACCCTAAAAATTAGAGCAAGGCACTAGTCAATACTGTCCCCTGTAGCACAAGTCTTGGACTTTTCTTTCTTCTACTTGGTTCCCACTGTCTTGTTGCATTACACCCCAGGCTGGCAACCAGATGCCACACATCTCAGGAGCCAAGGCATCAGATGCAAGAAAGGAGCTTTATTCTCTTCCTTCCATTACTCTAATCAAACTATGTGTTACAGTGTCTTTCCTTAATCTGATTTGAGAAGGGCCTTAATAGCAGGGTAAAAGCAAAGAAAGAAGCCAGTTCTTCAAGGAGTGCTCACTTTAATGGCAATTTCTTTGTTGTCTATTGTGACAAGTGTGGCCTCTGACTGTGGCCAATTGTTGCACTTGGATACAAGCAGAAGCCCTCCTGGAGGCTACACACATTTCTTAGGGCACGAGTCGGTCCTTCCTGATTTAATTAGAGTTTTTTCTCCCTCCACCTCTCTTGACCTTCTGCTTGATTATGTAGTGAAGTATTCCTGGAGAGCAATAATCCTGTAAGCTGGACATCAACCTTCACAGCTAGGAAAATGACAAAGCTGTCAAAATTTCAGCCTTACAACTTCCAGACGGGGTCAGTAAGGGAGAGGTAATGGCAGAGAAATTGAACGACCAGAACCAGTTGAGGGGTGGGGGGAAGTTAAAGAAATAAAAGAACCCAATGACAAGGGGAAGTTTTGCATTTCAAGTTAGGCTGAAATTTTCTGCCTTTTGGTGTTCACCATTAATACAGTGATTTAGGAATTTCTGTGGGAGCTGCCATCCGTTTGGAATGCTATTAGTGTCAGAGACGGGAAAATGAGAGAGACCTTTTTTTTTTCTCTCTCTCTCCCAGAGTATGCAAACAGAAGCTTAGAAACATGTTTGCATTTGGATTGGATGATCTAAACCAACAAAATTCAACCTTTTCACTAGGAGCTGTGAGCTGTTTGACAAGACCCACTTTTTATCAGGCAGGTTCAAAGTCGACACACTGCAGAGGCTTCCTTAATAAGAGGGACTAATAAGATTATTTCCTTAAAGATCTAACCTTGCCACCCATCCTCCTACCAGAAGGTAGAGGAGACTCATTCTCTAAATTGCTTACCTTCAAAAACAATGCTGTATTGACTTGAGGCAGGGTCCCAGCATGGCACACCAAGACACTTTTAGTTGGATTCTCATTTGGATTATTTTTAGTCTCTATTTGGAATAATTTTCTCTCTCACCAAAATTTTAGTTCCCTAAACTAGATACAAAGATGGCATTTTAATGGAATAAGTCCAAATGCTTGCAGTTTACCTGTCCCCAAAATCTAACTACTGAACATCTTGTCTCTACTCAGGAACATATTTTGCCAACTACTTAAAAAATATTAGCCAACATAGGCACATTTTTGGTCAAGCATGATTCACACAAGAAGAGAAAAATGGGGCATATCTGTATTAAGTAGACATAGAATAGAATTTCCCCCCCGCTAGGTTTGTATTTTGACCCACTTGAGATTATAGCATAAAATCCTCTATTGAATGGGAGGTTTGGAGGAAGAAAGACCACCTGATCATCAAGCCAGATTTCTTCTCCATCCCCTCCTGCTTTCCTGTGGCACAGCATATATGAGCTGCTGAAATAATGACAGTCATTTTCACTCTCCCATCTAGAAGGGAAATGACAAGCAGTCATTTAAGTGATAGGTGATTGAAAAACAGGGACCATTTAAACAGGCTATTGTATCCTCAAAGGTCAAATAGTAATCACCGAGTGACATTTAATGATCTGAATGGGGCATAAAATAATTTTCTCTGAATAAAACCTCGAGTTGAGTCTTCTCAGGAGAGAGGAGAATAAAGCCAACTATGGATACGGTCCTTTCTTGAATTCAAAGACAGCAACAGTGCTTCCTAAAACGTCACGTTCCAATGCCAGAGGAGGACCACACTGACCCCATTTTACAGACTCTGTCATGTATGCCCTCACTCATTTATCATGTCTGGGGGAGAAATTCCTCTTGCAAATGATGGTGTGTGATAGTTTAGCTGGTTAGGCATTTCTTCTCTTATTTCGATGTAAGATAAAGGGACATTTTGCAAGTGAGTGCAGTTTAGGATCGACCTTATAGTCTCAGATATGTATGAAATATCAATAGTATTCATGAAAATGAACAGGCCACTTCCTGATGAGTCTCCCAATATTTAATGGATCAGATATATTCAAGGACAAAAACCCCCACCAAATTTTTATCACTGACTGAGATACAAATATTTTTTTCTATCCTGTGTGGACATGTTAAACACAACCCAAAACAACATAGAACCCCTCCACTCCCGTTCAGTCTATCTCTTATAATAAAAGTAATATGATAAGGGAGGAAACTGATGCTTGCTGTGATGGGCTGATCCTCACATTTTCTCCCAGAAGTTCTATGTCATTGAGGTCACAGTGTTTTATAAATTAGGAGAGGGACCTGGAGCGGTCACTTCCTCAAGGTGCAACCATAATGCATGGCCAATGCAAAGTGATGGTTTAGATCTCTATTTCTCTGATTCAAATTTGGCAATGTATCTTATTGAGGCCCTGGAACAGTTCTTCTGGTTCGTGATAGGACAATGCACATTCCATTAAGTAAATTCGGCCATCCTCAGAGCTGACAAGCAGAGCAGAAGAGAGTGCTGCTCTTTCAAGACCCAGTACTTTCCGACTCATGAGCACTGAAATCCCCTGAGGATCTTTAAAATGATACGGATGCCTGGCTCCCATTGCAGACCTCTGGAAGCTACCTGTATGGGGTATGCTTGGACTAGTTACCATAAGGCTCCGTAGGTGATTGTCATGTACTATCAGCTCAGGATCCTGTTCTCTAGGGAGTTTTCATGTTGCTCTAGGGAAATGAGACAGACATCTCATTTCTGGTGGGAAATTTGCATAAGTGTTCACATACAGGGCCTCTTCATCAACTTGCTATTATCCTGCCTCTTCCCTAAGTCACACATGTCATCTTTTAAGAGGTTCTGTCTCTCTTTTAAAAATTGCACTTATCAAGTCAGCTTTAGTTCATTTCTTCCGGACTTGCTAATGATATCACATCAAATAGAAATAGACGAAATTTGGTGGGTTATTTAATCTGTATAGACTTTCCATGACTGAATATCGAATGTCATTCTCTCTCTTTTTATTTACTATGGAAAACAGCTTGATCGATGTCTCATTTTCTTGGTCTATGTGACGGTCAAGGTGAAGGATTCAACTTAGGCCTAGCCTGTTAGCCTGTTTCGTGCTCCATGCCAGAGCGTGAAGCTTAGGGAGGAGCCATGATACCTGTGGGGGGCTTTCATTAAGTCACCGGAGAAGTGTAGAGGAAGGAATTAACCTTATCCAAAGAGATCCCTGGCTCTACTCCTTGATTCTTGAGAGGGACTTCTGAAGCCCTTGGAATAAGAACGATAAAGGAGACATTGAAGAGTATCTCTGGAGACTTTGGACCATACTGGATAGTTTAATACTGAGATGTGCAGTGGGAGCCTTGGACCATGTCATATCAACTTGAGCGCCAGAGGAACTAGAGACTGAAGATTAAACGTTTGGGTGGTCATCCATGTTCACATGACTAAGCCCTAAATAATTATGAAACACTTGAAGGCTGGGGTAACTTCCTTGGCTTGACAAGCTGGCAATCCCTGTGTTTGTTGTCACGAAGTGTTAAGAGGACAAGTTATTGCTACCTGTGATTGGATAGCTAGAAGCTTGATTTTTTGTGCCTCCTCTGGACTCTGTCCCTTGCTTCTCTTCCCGGGTCTCATTTTAGTATGTATCCTTTTGCTGTGAGAAACGATGAGCCTACCAGGTTTTAGTGAATTCTGTGAGTCATTCTGGTAAGTTAAGAAACCGAGACTGCTCTTAGGCACCCCTAAATGCCACTGGTATCAGAAGAAATATGGTCTTGGAGACCCCTAAACTTTGCAGTAGATGCTAGAAGTAGAGGTACCTCTGTGGATTTCCCTGAATATAGAGAAAGAGATTTTTTTTTTTGGCTTGGCCTTGATCTTCAGAGGCTGGAGGCTGGAGCTGAGATTGCCCATCTTTATTTTCATATCACTGAAACCAACAGGGAAGAGAAGTGTCCTAGGATATTCCAGCCTCTGAAATCTAACTGGCCTGAAGTTACCCCTGGACTGCTTTTTCAGTTCCATGTGCAACAATATGTTTTCCTTGAACTGAATTTTAGTTGAGATACTTGCTCATCGATACTATACACTACACTGTCTCACTTGGCTCGTCTGATGAAGAACCAATTAGAGAACATGGATTATAAAAGTATAAAGCTTGTATGTATAGTGCCTGATAGAGTCTGGGGCTTGAAGTTTGGCTTAGTATTACTGTCGCTTTGGTTTTTTAAGTGTTTTTCTATTACCAATTTGGCAATGATATATAACTGTGCATACTCCAGGGGCATTGATTCTACCTGGCCTGACCTCTGGTCCTTTCTCAGTACATGACAGCCTGTTCCGCTTTAACCCAGCTGCCTCTGCCTCTCAACTCCAGAACTTCAGCTACATTTGAGAGCTCACTTTGGATTGTCTGTGATAAAATATGCATATTTCCTGAAACCCAAAGTATTCTCACTGAATATAATAAGTGGAAAGTTATTTTACAGGAAATGAAAATCTAAGATTAATATTCTCTGATGCCATCTCGTCCCCTCAGGACAATTATTCACTGAACTACAGCAAAATAAACTTGCAAAATAGGGGAATTGGTTTTCTCCTCAGATCTCTAGGATAAGTGAACTTCTGAAACTACATAAAATCAGTCCATAAGATATGACATCCACCCCTCACCTCACTCAATAAGAATCGGGTCTTATAGGACACAAGACTGTAAAGAAATTTATGTCAAGGTGTCCAGGGAAGGCAAAGGAAATACAAGGTGATTTAAAACAGATCAATAAGAAACAATTATCAATCCCTGTTTGTTAGTATTGTGGGAGGTAAGTTACACCATCAGTGACTTCAGAAGACTATTTAATTTCATTCATTCCCTCTATTGGTCAATAAATATCCACTGGACTTTACCCCCGTGTTAAGCATTTTCCTAGTTCATAGGCAACAAAAAGCCAACATGGACTTGAAGTTTTAAAGAGCACAAAACCAAATTGGATTCATTCCAAGAGTCATAAGAAAGCTTTGTACAAATGTGTAATCTGTGCCTTTGCTTAGGACTATCTCATCAAAGCCTTCTCAGGGGAGCTCAGGCCTCTTCTCCTCATAAGTGTCTCCCTCGCCTGTTGTGCCTAACCAGGTTTGAGAACCACAGGGATAGGGGAGAAGACACATACAGAAAAACAATCGAATACAAGGCAGTGTTTATGTGCTAAGTGGCAACTGAGTGTTGCCCTGAGGAGAGAGCAGAGGGAGAGATCCTTCAGAAAATACACCTTCCAAATTGCCTCCTACTAATGACTGATTCCAAGTTTACTTAAGCAGCCAATTCAGGACACTTCCCAGATGCTGGTGAAGGTCATTGTCAGGTGGAGAATCTCCAAAGGCGAGTCAAGCAGTGGCCTGTCTCCTTCTCACCCTCAGCGCTCACACTGGCACAGCGTAAAAGGCAACAACATCTTAAGACTTCCAAAGCCATAAACACGCTTGTCTTCAGTTGTTCCTCCCCACACACCCCAGCGTTTTGGGGTTGCTGTTAAGTCTGATGTTGGCTTCGCCTTCTCCCCTAGGGCTATATATTTTCGGTTTTTCTTTCCTACTTATAGAAGCTGTCCTCTGACATTTAGGATGGCAGCTGATTGCGGTGCCCTGACCCACTTGTCTACAGATGTGATAAAGTGTGACCTTAAAGGCAGAGCCTGGGCAGGGGTATGGATCTCAGATGGATCTTTGGGTCTTTGACAGTAGTGTAGTGGTTTGGTTGAATTTATATGATGTAAACCTCAGTTATTTATACAAAGAAAGAGAGGCCAGAGTGAGAATGAGAATATATATATATAGTCAGCAAATAGCAGATTATGATGGTTCCAATTTCCTGCAAACCAAAGGCTTAGTGGCTGCACACATTTACCATATATGTAATCCAAGGACCACATTCTTGTTTCTCCCTCCACCCATCTCCACACCTCAGACTTGAACCCCAATGTACAGGACACTGCGCCAGTCCTTACCATCTGCTCTCACAGTTATCAAAGAGCATTATTTCTCCATTTCTCCCTACTTTCTCATACTATGACAACTTTACCATCACAGATGCTATAAAAAATAAATTTGAATAAGAAATTACAAACCTAATTTGGTAGTGAAGGAATTTTTTCCTTAACAGCTAATTTGGGAGGGGGGTTTGATTATGTTAATTAACAAACAAGTGGGCCAGCATAAGGGACTTTGTGATTGGATGGAAGCATTTTGAAACTTGATTTGAGGGATGGCTACACAATTGTTTATATTAACTAAGAAGCACTCAATGGGATACATATGCTGAGTGAAATTTTCATCTCTAGGTAGATACCTGAAAAGAGATCTGGAAGCTAAAAGAAAAAGAAAAGGGGAGGGGAAAGGGTAAGAAGGAAGGAAGGAAGGAAAGAAGGAGGGAAGGAGGGAAAGAGGTAAAGGTGGGTGGGAAGGAGGGTGGGAGGGAGAGAAAGGAAGGAGGGAGGGAGGGAGAGAGGAAAGAGAGGAAGAGCACACAAAATTTATGCCACAGGTGTAGGCAGTAATAGCACCACTAGGATCCCCTAAAGTAGCCCCCCATTTTCTAGGAAGGGAGGCTGGAGCTCTACAGGAGCCCTCCAGTGCCGCTGCTTCCTGACTCACGGATGAAGTCCAACTCTGAACGTGTAGCTACTCCTGGAAATAAAGACAAGTGGAGAGCAGGAATCCCACCCCCCGGCTCATGTCTGTCTCCTGTGAAAATGCCTCTCCAGTGCTCACTTCTGGAGGTGGCCTGGATATTCTCTCAAATCCCTCATTGATCGACATTTACTCTGGATTCCATTTCTGTTCCAAGGAGCAGGGGAGGCAGAGTTGAGCACAGCTAGAGAGCCTAACTAGGTGAGGTTTCACATATCTAACCACAGGCATTCTCTGGACCTCTCCTCATGTATGACCCCATACCCTGGCCCAGAAAGGCAGCTTTGATGTGCTCTGTACAAGAGACAAAGAGCCCGATAAACTCAGAGACACGATTGGCCAATCATTTACATGCCACATTTCCTCTGTGCCCGAGGCTCTCCTGAATGTCTCCTCCATCGGGCATTAGTGCTTCTTCTGCTCTCCAGCCTCGGCTGGCATTGGTCTGAAGTTGGCATGCATTCTTGCAAGCACTCCCTTGATTTGCTTGTGTGCACCATCTGTGAAGAACATGCCTTCTCCAAACACCAAGCCTATTGGTGATTTTTGCCTTGAATGTTTCCTCTTCCAGAACAGGAAGAAAATAAATTTCTGCCCTTCTAAACCACCCATGGGGTATTTTGTTATAGCAGCACAAAGGGTCTAAGATACTTACTACAATGCTTATATCTTGAACTTAATTCCTCTCTCTCATTTCTAACCCACTCGTTCCATCTGGATCCCTAAGCTCGTATTCCAACCAGGCAGAAATACAAATCACAAAGCAAAACCTACATTTATGGCTATTTTCCAGAATCTACATCTCCTGGGTCTCACATATCTTCTCTTACTCTTGTTCCTCTGGGTCGGGTTCTCTGTCTGCAGCCACGATCCTGACCTGAGTCTGTGTTTACCCCTCAGGTCTTTGTGTTCGGCTATACTGTGTCACTCTTCTTGCTCCTTGTACCCATCTGGTGAGAAGGTTGGTATTTCCTACTAACTGTTATTTTCATTAGAGAACAAACAGGCAATGTTTATCTTTGTATTTGAAATCTGTCAGGCACATTCCTGGAACAAAGATATGAATGAACACTGCCCTTTATAACCAGCCATCAAGAAATGAAACAATAATGGCAATAATCAGTTAACCGTACAATAACTAGAACAGTTTCTTCAACAAACCCAAAGTTGCCTAATTACTTGAAGCTCCCTCAGCATTGAGATAGGTTGACTCTTAGCTAATAATACAGGTTCCCCTAAAGGTCTGGCTTTCAAAGTTAGGAGAAAAAAGTAGTACTGTACTTTGTTGTTCTAAGGCCTTTGCTTCAAAATTTATCATTTGAGCCAGGTGTAGTGGTACAGGCCTTTAATTTAAGCATTAAGGAGGCTCAGAAAGTAGGATCGCTGTGAGTTCAAGTCCATCCTGGGGCTACAGAGTGAGTTCCAGGTCAGCCTGGGCTAGAGTGAGACCCTACCATGAAAAAAAATCAAACAAAAGGAAAAAAATAAAATAAAATTTATCATTTAAAATTAGAGCATTTTTTCAAGGCAGTGGCTCTGAGATATAGAAGTAATGCCTAAAACCAAAAGATTAAATAGGCTCAAGAAATTAGCTGATAGGTCTCCTGAAACGACTGGGATACCATTTGCATTGTCTTGTAAAATTAATTTGATTCCTAAAAGAATTCATTCATGAGGGGATCAAGAAAGTCTCTGAGATGATTGAAGGATGTTCCAAGGGTGGCTAGGATATAAAGAGAGTAGGTGTGTAATTTCTTAGTCAACACAGCCCCATGGAAAACATATATAAAGACAGCAGCCAAGTCCCTGGGGCTGCCAGCACTCCCAGCCGATGCCCACCAGAACTGAAATGCAATGGAAATCAAGCAGTAGATTATGTGGGCTGCAAGACCTGAAAACTAACATGCAGCCTAATGAGCATATTATAACTGCAGGCTCTGCTTGTTAACTGCTGAAAATATTTTCACAAGGCTCTGGGTATGGCAAGATAATGCTAGTTACGAAACACCCGTGCTGAAAGGAAACTCTGTAAACCAGACTCAAGCAAGTCACCTGGATAATGTCAGTGATCAGAAGTGAATTGTATCATGCCAGGACTCAGGTATTTATTCCATGACAAACCCCGTTGGCTTTCTCAGAAACCAGCATTGTCAAGGGCTGTCAAGGAGTTACCAGAGGGATTCAGTAGGCTCCTCTGATCTGTGGAACAAAACCCAACTCAAGACCCGATTCTAGCAGCAGCTGGGAATGTGCTGGATGACATGTGCAGCATTTTGTAGGAGTCAGGTTTTAAGGGATTACTTTGGGGAAGAAACACATGTATATGTCATGGAGATTAAAAGGACCTCAGTAGATTGTCCCTCTGGATATGTCTTCCTTAAGCAGATGACACATTATCATCTCAATTTTCGACACTGAGCTGCTTGGGAGCATGGGTCTATATAAGCTGGAAAGATATTTGAGACACTTATTTTCAAGCAGGAATGTTACGAGGCACCTCGTATTGGTGCATAGTTAGAAGGTGTATTCGTGTACACTGCTTTGGTTTCATCTGGGTACATAACCCTGGAATCAATCAAATTGCAACACTGGTAATTTTCAGCTGGAAAATTTATTTATGGTCTGGGATAGGATTGAAAATACTCATTCTAGGCTTCAATATAGATCTATTTAAACAGAAACTTGGGGATTGAGGCCCAGGCATCAGAATTTTGGCAAAGAAAAGCAAAGAAAAAACCTTTTATGATTTGATGAGTACATAGGACTAGATGTACACGACATTGGTCCCTGAAAGTAAGACCTTTTGGTCATAAGGGGTTTGAAATTGTTATTAGATCTACACAGCATTCCTTGGTAAGGATTGAGATTTGCAAGTAAGGTATATCTGGGAAGGGATTTGCTCAAGTAACACATATCAGTTTGCAGATTTAGAGTGAAGCACCAAGCATACCTTGTGATTAGAGCTTTGCCCAAAAGTCATTCCTTCTAGTACACTGTTCTCATTTTTATCATCATATCTATATCTATGTATCTATCTGTATATGTGCGTGTATATGTGTGTACACATATGCATGTATATATATATATATATATATGCATGCTTGTTTCTTGAAGCAAATTAACTTTCTCCCCAATTACAAGCACTTATTTAAACGGAAGGTCTTGTCCTGTCAGAAGCTGGCTCAGGGGTTAAAGGCATTCAATTCAAGAACTTCAGGTCTGGGTTTGATTCTCAGTACCCAAATCAAGCCAGGTGCACAAAGTGGCACATATGTCTGGAGTCCATTTGCAGTAACAGGAGGCCTTGGTGCATCTAGTCTCCCCTCTCCTCCCTCAGATAAATAGAAGTTCTTGTCGCAAGAAATGTAAAAGCATCACCTTAGATGAAAAACAAAATGCACTAGAAAGTAACCAAGGTGCAAAATCAACTAACTCAAGCTATTCTTGATCCAGTGTGAGGACTCAAAGAGGGTTGGGAAGGACCAGCTTCACCGTGTGAGTTAGAATTGTTTAAAATCTGGATGCCTAAATGGTTCAGGAGCAGCCTGACCACCATTTTCTGTGACCTGAGTAAGGCTCCTCATACTTCTCCCACTGTACCCCTGGATAGAGGGGTTCATCAGCTCTACATAGACCATGGGAACTAAGGCAGGTGCATAGCACCAAGGTCAGGGATAGCTGAAGGAGACTGGACATGGGAGACCCACACAGCACTAAGATTGAAAGCTCTGTAACAGACCAGGTGGGTGCTACCTACTCCTAACAGAGCCCAAGCATCATCATTAGGTGTTCGTGAAGGGTTTGCAGAGGCAAGGACAATTGGGAAAGAGACAGAAATGCTCTTTTCTTCCAGGTTTGAAGCTCATCAAGAGTAGGGTTCAGCATACTAAGTCCTTTTCTGACTGTAAAGATAAAAAGATAAAATAGCTCCCTCGACCACAGTGGAGTTTAGTGTGCCTTTGACAAGCAGCATAATTAAGATCCAGCATAAACACGGAGCCTCCGAGGAGAGTCACAGCTCACTAAATGGGAATTTGTTCTCTTTGGCTTTTCTTTCCTTTATTTAGTTTCTTGTGGAAATTTCTCTTTGAAGCAGGGCCAGCCCTGGGCAAAAGTGCAGAGTCTGCCAACTATAGGCATATCACTTCCTCGCCTCCCCCAGCATCCCTCAGCACCACCCACAGTGGGAAGGGCTTCTCGCCCCCTGCCCACCCCTGCTTGGTCCACACTGGCCCTTCTAGCCTCCTTTTCTGAAACCAAGTACCCAGGAATGCCTTGGTCTCTCTTGCCAATAACAGTAGAGTCTCCACTGGCTCTGGATTCAGGATGGCGCCTGTAGGGACTGGGTGTCTGGCACTGGTTTCTTTATCTAACTAGGGTCTTTCCAAAGCAGCAACCCACTCAGGATGCTGAGATTCAAGAGAGCCAAGCATGGACATGCTGGAGAAGAGGAGGCCTCAGCTTGCATTGCTGCTGAAAGTGACATCTCTGTGGCTTTGCACTCGCTGGGCCTGGATCTCACTCCTTCCGTTTCTTTACTAAATAAACTCAAATAATTCTAAGCATCAATCCTTTCATTAGCAAAATGGACAATGAGGATGAGTGAATGAAATGAATCATGGAAACACATCCTACATAGCCCCTGGAATTTAATAATCGTTTACTATAACTTGTTAAGGTTGAGAAACTTTTATCTGAAATGGTTAATATCACAAGTGTTTTGCTTTTGTTTCTTTTTCTTCACATGTTAGAAAATTTTTGTATATATAATGAGATACTTGAGGAGTAGACCCCAATTTAGACATGAACCTCATTTTTTCATATATAGTTAGTACACACAGGTAATTTTTATATGTTAAAATTGGGTGCATAAAACACAAATTGTTGGAATTTTCCATTTGTAGAGTAATGTTGGCACTCAAAAAAGTTTAAATTTGTTAGCATTTCTTTTTCCTTTGTGTATACACGAGGCCAGCAGGTTAATGTCTGGTGTCTTTCTTGGTTGCTTTCCATTTTATTTTACTGAGGTCAAGGATTGTCTCTCCAGCTCCTGAGCACTGGTATTATAGGTGAGCCGCCATGACTGCCTGGTATTTCAATGGATCTAAACTCAGGACCTGATGCTTTCATGGAAAGCACTTATACACTGAGCCATCTCCTGAAGCCCCTAGATTTTTGAGCATTTCTGATGGTAGGGTTGTATATTAGCACAACTAAGGTCAAAACCATTCTTTGCAAGAACCATCCACTGGCCATAATGGCTCGACTCAGGCACATGTAGTCATAAATGTGTGGCATGGGATACATGTTTATTCCTTAGACTAATTCAGAAGTTGTTTCTTTCCCCTTCAGCTGTCATTCAGTAATGCTTCTTCTCTTTCCCTTTTCTGACACAGTACTCATTTTTGACACATAGGATCACTTTTTATTTCCTAGACAGTGGCCGAAAGGCAATGAATGATCTCAAAGGCAATGCACAAATTAATTATGACACATACAGCCTGTTCAACTTTCAGATACGAAATGACAGGTAAATAGCACCACTTGAAAGGGACATCATCTTAGCCCTCAGAAACGCTTGCATGTTAGAGGGGCTTGTATTTACCCAGCACACACATCACACTAGGTACAGGATGACACACTGTCATGGGACCCTTCGCCCTCTTGCTGCAGACACTCGCAGGTGCTGTGACAGGAAAAGTGAGCATCTATCTTCCAGGTTCAAATTAGTCCATAATGGGTAATTTCATGTAGACATTATTTCTAAACAAGAAATTCCCTAAATGCTAATTGCTTCTAAGAGCTGTTCAGTTAAAGGGGATAAATATTTCTGCTCATTAAAGGGGATACCATTTTCCTAGCTGATATAAGGAAGTTGCAACTGATATAAGGAAAAAGAGCTCAGGATTCTGGGGATCCTTTGGTGTCAGACTGTGGGGATTTGGGATGGATTTGTCTTCAATCCAGTAGATCTGACAACATGGGTGCATACTTCTGCATCTGACAACTGTAAAGCCTTCACTGCAGCAATGTTTCCATGACTGTCAATGTTGTCTGACCATGATTAACAAGTAGAGATTCCATTTCCTGATGACCACTAACAACTTCATTGCCACATGTTTGATAAGGGATTTGGGGAAGGGACTAACTGGAGTGTAGTCCTTGTAGGGCTCTAATATGAGATCAAGTTATGATTTCTGTTGACAGTTCCATAACATGCATGAGAAAAGAAGTTATCCTTGGAGAGGACAGGACCCAGACCATGAAAACCAGCTTGAGAGGACAATCCCAGAGATGCCACAGAAAAACCTGAACGTGGACAGCCTATCTTAGCTACAGCCTCCAATCAAGGTGCAACTTGAATGTTCAAGTTGCTATTTCCAGGCATGGGAGAACACATGGAGGTGGAAAGACATCCTATCTGGAGCAGGTCCCAACTGTGGCAGAGGGGACACAATTGGCAATGATTGTGGGACCCTGCTGAGAGGCACAGAGAACATAGGGTTAAAGGAAAGTTGAGGCTGGCCTGAAACCATGATGATCTCATTCTTATTTGAGACCGGCAGGAGTTTGGCCTTGTCGCCTTCCTTTTTTCTAAAATCTCCAACCCCTGGTAGGCCTCAACAAACCCTGATAAGCCCAGGCACCTTAAGGCCAGAGTTTACTGGAGCTCACATACCTCCGCTAACTAGCCCAGGCAATAAAACGTTTGAAGGTCACAGCTCCTCTGCAGCCACCACCATCAGTTACATGCCTAAAAACACATAATTCCTGCCACTTGGAGCTAAGAGAGTCTTCTCAATTTATCTATGCAAACCAGGCATCTACAGGTTACTGGTCCCTGCCAATCCCTTCATGAGACATCCACTGACTACCCTGCCCTTACCAATCCCCTTGCTGCTTATGCCCCTGCCTCTGATTTTTCTTCTATAAAACAACCTTTTTCTGCATAATAAATGAGCTGTTCACTGAAACTGCCTCCCGAGAGTTCTTCCTCTCATCTGCTTACCACTATTCTAAGACTCTGTCCACACAGCTCCATGGATGAACAGGGAGTTGATGCATACTGCAACTCTCTAAGTAATCCATGGAACCACAAAAGTTCTGTACACATGTGCAACCATTCAGACAGACAGACAGACAGACAGACAGACACACACACACACACACTAATGAACTATGGAATGTCCTTGGAAAGAAAGGAATAGGAAATGCTGTGGAAGGGTATAGATGGCAGGTGTCACTTAAGAGTGTGGAGACCTCATCCAGGTTTGACAAATGAGTCAAGAGCAGCACGGTGGGAATACAAAGATAGAAGGAGATAAGAAACAAGCAAAGGTTGCAAAGACCTAGAGCCACGGTAAGAAGCCAGTGTGCTGCAATCAAGGACTACAGGAAGGAGATGACATGAGATAAGGGGAAGGAGTCCCACAAGGACTTTCATCATGTAGCTCCTCCAAGGGTTTTGATCTTTATCCCAAGAGCAATGGCCCAGAGGTGTTCCAGGAAGGAGATGCATGTAGCTACTAAGAATGGATGGAGATAGATAGTTACAGGGCTGGTTTGGCTCCAGTGGAGACACCAAGATGGTGTCCATTGAGACAAAGCAGCCTCTTTGCAGGTGCTCTTGTTTTCCAGTCTAGTTTCTCCTGTTTCCATTGCTTCTCCAGCACCCATAGTTTCTCCTCTGCCTTTTCCAAACTGCCCTCTCTGGTGACTAAAGATAATAATGGAATAACAGGGCTGGAGAGATGGCTCAGCAGTTAAGGCACTTGCCTCCAGTGCCTAAGGCCCGGATTCAATTCCGCAGGACCCACATAAGCCAGACCCACAGGGTATGTCCCCAGTGCTCACTCGCTCGCTCTCTCTGTCTCTCTGTCTCTCTCTCTCTCTCTCTTTCTCTCTCTCTCTCTGCTAGAAAATGAATAAGTTTTTTTTTTTTAAATGGAATAACAGTAACACATACAGAAGTCTCCACTCCTGGGCATACATACTATTTCTAAAGAAATAACTTCTTTTTTTTTAAGACAGGGGCTCATGTAGCCCAGGCTGCCCTCAAACTTGATGCATAGCTGAGGCTGTCTTTGATGTCCTAAACCTCCTGTCTCTACATCCCAAATGCTGGGATTACAGGTGTGCACCATCACCCCTGGCTAAAGAAATAATAATCTTATGCACACTGCTTCTCTTTCTTCTTTCCTCACCCTTCCAAGATCCTTATTTCTGTCTTTAGTAATTCAGTCTTATTGATGGTCATCAGTCACCTCCCTAGTTACGTGTGGAGGGCTCCAAATAACAGGATGTATTTCACTGTACTTAAGAGTGAGGTGATAACATCCACCTCCTTTAAATTCTTTTCTCTCTTCCCTTGACTTTTGGGGATATTTTACCCTTTACCATCATTTTCAGTTGCCTTGAAACTTTCACACCCTCCAATGCAGCTTCTTACTCTGATTTCTGACAAAGAAAGTAGAAAAGATGGCTGTTGTCTGAATCATTTATTAGCAGAAGCTAAAATAACAATGTGGATTTCTTCCCAAGTTACTCACAGGGCCCCAGTCAGCTGGATGATGGATATGATTTTTAAATATATATATTTATTTACTTATTTGTACACACAGAGAATTAGAATTAGAGAGAGAAAGAGGGAGAAGAGACAGACAGAGAGAGGGAATGGGTGTGCCAGGGCTTCTAGGCACAGCAAACAAATTTCAGATGCATTTGCCACTTTGTGTATCTGGGTACTGTGGAATCAAACCCAGGTTATTAGGCTTTGCAGGCAAGTGCCTTAACCACTGAGCAATCTCTCCAGTCCAGATGTGGTTTTTTTTGTTTGTTTTTTGAGGTTGGGTCTCACTCTAGCCCAGACTGACCTGGAATTCACTAGGTAGTCTCGGAGTGGCCTTGAACTCATGATGATTCTCCTACTTTTGCCTCCAGAGTGCTGGGATTAAAGGTGTGCACCACCACGCCTGGCCAGATGTGGTTTTTATATATCACCAATGGGACACTCTTTGATTGTTAGGGGGAAGACCATATAAGTGCATCTTTCTTGCAACCTCTTCTTCCTCCCAGATCAATCCTTCAAAACTCCAAGTTGAATGAGATGACTACTTTGTTGAAAGAAAAGCATCTCTCCGTTATGGTGAGTAATATCCAACCTAGCATTAGACCCATCTCTTAATGACTCCACCTTCCTCCCTGGGTTGCCTGTAGTTGTCACTTATCTACTTGAACTTCATGTCAGTATGATGACGTGCCCTACTCAGCATTTTCCTGGATTTTATTCTATAAAATAAACCTTGATTGTGGAATATTATGCATGTTGCTTAGATAATCAGGTGAGTCTCCTATAAGTTCCTGATATTAACCTCTCCTCTACAACATGACACAATGTAAAACTATTAACACACACACACACACACACACACACACACACACACACACACCATGAAATGGTGAACTACCAGTTCATAGTTTGGGACCCTACTGAGTTTACCTCCTTGACCTTCAATTTCCCCTCTTCATAGCTTTGCCTGGGTGATATTTGCCCTCACCAGTGGTCAAAGAATGCTGTCACTTTTCCTGTGTCATTGCATTTTAAGCTTTTGGCCACAGATCTAGCTCCAAATTTATTTAGTTATTTATCATTATAATAATAATAATTATTATTATTTTGTGAAACCTTCCAGGGAGACAGTAACCAGCTTCTTTTCTTTCTAGCGCTCACATATTATTCCTCCATTTTAAGCTTGTTGAAGAACTCATATCAACCAAGGTAATCAGAACCCAGATTCATTTCCAGTCAAGACCACAGCAAATTCTCTTACAAAGGAATCATTCATTCCCATTTTCCTCCAACACTTCCCTATTAGATGGCTTCCTACGAGCTGACCATTTTCTACTTTGCTCAGGTCCAGAACAACTTTCTCCCCTTTAAAGTGCACCAGCAGAAAGCAACAGTTTTGAAACCAACACATACAATTTGCTCTGTCCAAAGAAAATGTTTGTTGTTCTTAACACAAGTCCTTTATTGAATGGGTGAGCCATGCACTGCTTGTAGCATCCATGGAAGCTCTGTTTATGGAAAAGCTTTGGACTTTATCTGGGTTCTGAGTGGTCTGGTGGGTGACATAGTACTGTAATATATTCCTCAATTAAATAGTTGGCTAGAAATAGAGTTTAAATATTCAGGAATAATAATTGTTGGGGAGAGGAGCCCTAAGCGATATTCCTCACTGTCTATCATTTTTCTATTCTTACTTCTCAAATTTAGGGCTTATTACCATTTTTCTAATATTTCTCTCCAAGCAAGCAGAAAGGTGCAGAGAGCAAAGGACCCGAAGAATGATAAAGTTATGGGAGGCTGTAGCCTCATGACACGTGTTCCTCTCGTTCCTTATGTAGGATGGCTTCTAGTTGTTTCTTAAGAACCAACTACAATGGGAGAGATGATGCACTATTTACTCATGACTTTACTGTAACAAAAGTAAAAGAAGAAAACATAGCTGAGAACTAGAAGCTGGAATATGATAATTTACTAAGCACTTAGTAAGTCTATCACTCATGGCTTTATAACGATTACAGTTCTCCCCTGTATGAGTCCTTAAAATTCGCCCATCTCAGGAAGCTGTTCACAGAGGCTAACAGGTGTGAAACTCTTTACACAAGGTCAGCCAACAGGAAGCAGTAGATGCAGATAGAATCTGCTTTTCCCTTGCTCTCAAGGCTCAGCTTGTACCAGCTAACACCACCTCCAATGGACGGGAAGGGCAGAATATTTGATTTTCAGCCCACTCTTTCAATTCTTCCCACAAAGGCCCAAAGCTCTGTAGGGCTGTGAGCACAGGAAGACACTCTTTGGACTCACCCTGTCTCCCTCTAAGAATCCAGAAGGTACACACAATTCCCTAATGTTCCTAAAGAATGCAGGGAGTGTGGGAGTGCAGAAAAGAAGGGCGTTCTTGCTCTCTGTGCCTCCTGGCAGAAGAAGGAGAGAAAGTGGAGACCTCAATTAGGGGCAGAAACCTCTAAAGAGAACGCTCCTACGGAAGTCCTGAAAATGGCACAGAGCTACTACAGAACTGTTTTAACACTGCACATGTAGAACCGTGCAAATGCCTGCTAACAGACTTAGACCTCCTGGAGGGAAAAAACAAGTCATCTTAAAAGACAAAAACCAAAGCAGTAAAGATCTCCATGCAGATTTGTGTGACCTCTGCTCCTAGGGAATTCTTAAGTTCCTTTACATAAAACTGTTAGCTGAGGAGGAAGTCCCTACAATTAAGGATGTGTACACCTGTTCTTTGTGGTTCCTGAGGAAAATTAGAGTCATTCAGGTGGACAGAGCATGCTGTCTTATGTCTGAAGCAACCCTCTAGAGCCACAAGTGAGCTGTTTTGTCTCCTGGTGCTTCTGGCTAGGGTGTATTCCAAACACCTTTCTCTACTTGAGCTAAGTGAGGGCAGTCACACTGGTCCTTGGGAGAGGGAGGCGAAGTTGTCTCCACCATGTGTTTCAGGCTCTGCCTTCATCCACAAGCCATCAGGCCAGAGGTGGTGGCTGGCCTAGTGCAGGTTGTGATGACATGGCCTGGTCATTGCCATATTTTGCCTTACAGGAAAAACTGTGAGTTGAGAAGAACTCGATATTAGCTCACTAGGATGGTGGTTTACTTGAGGCTCGTGTGCCAATTTGCATGGCGAGAAGATGTGGGCAGATAAGTGAACACATTGACAGGCTATGTCCAGTGCAGTCATTCTGACCAATTTCTTACTTGTCATATTTTTTAAAGATTTTCAGGGATAAGAAACAGTTCCATCCTGTCTTCTCTTTACCATAAGAAAAAACAATGCTTAGAACTTGATACCCAATGCTGAGTGACATTCATGCATCCATCCCTGTTAGAGATGACAAGGTGGAGAGTTAGCCAGTATGGTTCTCTGTAAAAGTGTGTGTTCTCCATGGGAAACCACCCCTGCCCATGCATGCCACACCCCTCAGACATACGGGTTATGGCTCACAGGTCAGACTGCCTCGTGGTTAAAGGGCATTCAGAAATATAATTTATTTTCATCCTTAAATATGGCCACTCAAGGGCTGTAGAGATGGCTCAGTAGTTAAGGTACTTTCTGGCAAAGCCTGAGGACCCCAGGTTTGATTACCTGCCACCCAGGTAAAGCCAGATGCACAGGGTGGCGAATGCACCTGGAATTTGTTTACAGTGGCACCATTCTCTCTTCTCTCTCTCTCTCTCTTTCTCTCTCTCTGCCTCTCTCATAAATTTAAAAAGTTTATCCTAAAAACTATGACCACTCAAGTCAATCTTTCTTAAGCACTGTGCAGGTTCTATGAAACAGAGTCGCCCCTTTAAATGGCAAGAGAAAGTTAGAATCAAAACTCGAATTCTTTTCTCAATTCCCAATTGTAGGAATTTGGATTCACCGTCTATATTTGAAGTTCCGATTTTCCCCCTATATGGTATGCAATCAAAGTCATCCATCCATTCTTATTTACTAAGAATTTGCTACATGTAGGTTCTGGCACCTTTCTGCACATTTTATAGAATATGTGCACACGTCCACATATAAGATATACATGCATTGTACTATACATGAAATAGCTATGTAAAAGCACACAGGTGTGTGAACATCATACACTATGCAAAACACCTGGAAAATGATGACTAAGCCAGCTCTCGGAATCCTTCATTAAGGACACAGTGCACCACCACATAAATTCTAAGGATTTCACAGAGACTCTCGGCTGAGACACTTGGGGTTTACAAGCCAAGCCAAACACTCTCAGAGGGTGGTTATTGATATATTATAGACAGAGATAAACAGAAACCTTGGCAGATGTGTGAATGGTCATGGGATTTGGAGTCCTAGTCTAAGGTCTGGGGTGAAAAATGAAAGACAAAGGCATATTTTTTTCCACTGGAGTACAAATAAAGGAAAAATCCATGAGGTTGCTGAATGTCTGCCCTGCCAGAGAAGGAGAAGTATTTTGTGTTCGATGTTGAAAGCATTTGTTGGTTTTCAGACAATGCTTGCCCGGTGGCGGTAGCACCACTCGGGGGCCTTAGGGTTTGATTTAATTTTATTTTATTGTGGAGATTGGATGGAGAGAAGGTTCGAAAGAGGCGTGCTGAGGAGAGCCTCTTCTTTTCACAACTTCCATCCTGCCATTCCTGGTTTCTTGGCTCCTCTGGGATCTGAGGGGTATGGAAGGCATCTCTCTTCTGTACTCGGAAGGACCTGCCTGCACTTGGGTGTATGTGTCTAGGTTTGCTCTGGGGCACAATCTCTCTGAAAGCCCATTATTCCTCTCTCTATTTTTGGTTGCTCTGTGTTAAAAAGTGATGCTGTGGCAGCCGGAGAAGGCCGGCGTGTGCATTTTCTAAGTAGGAATCCTGCAGAGTCGAACATCGCTTTACCCAAATAAAACTTGCGCTTTCAAAATTTCAGTGGGCACGTTCCTTTTTTTAGCTGAAAAATTTTCTGGTCTGTATGAACAGTTTCTTTCACCAGCTTAGTTTCTCTCTCCCCACCCCCCCCCATTTATTTTATTATTTTTTTTGCCAGCTGTGGATTCAACCAGTGTGATTTCTTTGTGCCCTGCTTTAAACCGTCTTAGAAACAGACCGCATTTTGCCATCAATGCATGCAGAGAAATTGCACTGACAGAACAGAGGCCCTGCACGTGAATCGAAGCCAGGACAGGGCTTCATCATATCTTTTTTTACTCTGCTTTTATTTTGTCTGTTAATAACAAAAAAAATACACTCAAAGAGCTAAGAAGTTAAATCAAGAAACTAGGAAGCTAGTCCTCAGATTCCTTGATGCTATTTCTTTATCTCCAAGCCTTAAAGGGGAAGAATATGTTTCTAAACATTTTAAAGCATGAATACATGGGCAGCTAAAATAAATGTAATGCTAGTTAACATTTATTAAGTATGTATTATGTCTCAGGCTTTGTCTAAGGACTGTGTTTTTTTTTTTAAACAAACTTCTGGACTAGAAATGGCTTCTAATGTCCCATTTTATCATGCTGGTAGCTGAGCAAAGATTGGATGAAGGCTGACTGATAGCACACTGAATATTCTTTTTTTCAAATATATATATATATATATATATATATATATATATATATATATATATATATATATATATAATCTGTTAGGGGAGAGAGAGGGCATCTTGCCGCTGTAAATGAATTCCAGATTCATGCGCCACTTTGTACATCTGACTTTATGTGGATACTGAGAAATCAAACCTGGGCCATCAGGCTTTACAAGGAAGTGCTTTAACCTCTGAGCTATGTCTTCAGGTCACACACAGCATTTTCTTAAGTACTTATAAAGTTTCCACGAGTAGGAAGTACTTGCCACATTTGATAAGCACATACACACACTCTAAGTCAGCTGACCACAATCCAAGGCACACAATCCGAAAGGAACACAGGCAACTTAAGTGTGGTTCCTTTCACCATCACCAGTGACAATGAAAATATTAACCAGCATGGAGGACGATGGATCCATGGGGCAGAGAGGCTGATTAGCTAGGCTAGCAAGTATCTTCTCAGAGTTAATCAGCTTTCCTCCCACAAACCAAAGAATGACATGAACTTAGCCTTGCGGACAGTCAGGAAGTGGGGTGAGACTGAGGCAGCTGGTGACCTTCGTCTGCTTCTGGATCTCTGTACCAGGTGTCTCTTATTCTGGAATTCCCCAGTCAGCTGCTATTGAGGTTCTAATGATTCCACTTTTATGTTTTGACCACTTTGACAAAGATCAGGAAGAGAAAAAAGGATTTCACGTGTGACACGTCTTTGCCTAGTTAGTATATTTGAAGTTCATCTGATTGTTTCATAAACACCTTTATTCAGTTAGGACACACATTCCCATAGCATCTATGGTGGTGGGCAGAGGATGCCATGTGAATGCAATACACAAGCCCTCTTAAGAATTGCATTTGCAGTGCTATGTGGTAGAAAGTTCTGCACAGGACCTCTGTCCCACAGGACCAACACGATCCATCCAGCTCTGCAGCCCTGACTTTCGTCAATGACTAGTGGCCACCAGGGCTCCATTTTCTCGCTTCATCTGCACCCAGGACAGCTTGGTTATTAACGGAGAGGGAATGATTCCTTGGCCTAGCTGAGTGGAAAGGAGGAGGAAGAACCCTTGAATGATTGTAGGTGAGGCTGTACCTTGGCCTGCTGGACATGGTGGAAGACATACATTTTCATATATATATATATATATATATATATATATATATATATATATATATATATATATATATATGTCTGCAAGCTTGGTGTTTTTCCTTTTAATATCTGCATTGCCTTAAGTAATAAATAACCTATAAAAAAGTACCATAGAAAATGCATTCTCTGATGAGCTTTACCAGTAAGACTCCTAGAGAGCCCTGAAGATTCTCTTAATTCCAAGGATTTAGCCAATCTTTCACTGAGGTTTGTGTATGCCATCAATGACCACTGAGAAAGTTTACATAACAACAATGAGCTGTAAGTGATATATCTTCTTATGAAGTACATTTAATTGAATTTTTAAAATTTATTTATTTACAAGGAGAGAGAGACAGAGAGAAGACAGAGAGAGAAAGAGAGAGAGAATGGGTGCACCAGGGCCTCCAGCCACTGAGAACTAACTCCAGATGCATGTGCCACTTTGTGTATCTGGTTTTACATGGGTACTGGAGAATCAAGCTCAGGTCATTCAGCTTTGCAGGCAAGCACGTTAACCACTGAGCCATCTCTCCAGCCCCTGAATAAATGATTATTTTTCATTTTTCAAGAATTTTTATATAACCTTTACTGTATATTAATCTATGTTTAATATAATTTTAAGGAATTTCATAACTTAAAGGATCTTTAAGAGTGTGTCACATGCAAATAGAAAGCAACAGTCCTCATGAGGGAGGCGCTGTGTTGAGACCTTGTACATGTCATATGGACAAAATTTTTTAGTCACAAAAGCAAAATGAAGCTTTTAGACAGAGCTACTTAGGAGTGGCAGGATCTGAACCCATAATTCAATATTGGAACCAAGGCTGTACCCACCATGCATGTGTTTTGGCTGATGGTGTAGTGAGTCGCCACAATCTGCCCTCTCTGGGCAAAACAGAAAACTACTACTAATTATCGTGACAATCTAAAACTAATTCAAGGCCTGGAGAGATGACTCAGCAGTTAAGGCACTTGCTTGCAAAGCCTAATGACCCATGTTTGATTCCCCAGTACCTACATAAAGATGCACAGTGGCACACACATCTGGAGTTCATTTGCAGTGGCTGGAGGCCCTGGCATGCCCATTTTCTGTTTCACTTCTCTCTATCTCTCTTTGCTTACAAGTAGATAAATAAAAATATTTTTAAAAAGGAACAAAACTTCCTATTAAAACTATCATTTTTATGGACCTAAAAGGACTAAAGAAGTATAAATACTTCAAAGAGCACTTACTTGAAATTTAAAGGTCTCCCCTGTGATTCCTTCTGTACCGCAGGGACAGTCAGTGCACATGGACACTCCTCTACGCCTCCATTCCTCCGCTAACAATCCTAGGCTTTCCTTAAGGGTTGCATCCCATGGAAATCAGTGGGGTCATATGTACTTTTCTAAACTAACCTCTATGGCCAAGAGAAAAGGCACCTTCACCTCCAACTCATAAGCTATCTCCATTTCCAGGTAGCAGAAGGCACCTGATGGCTTCACTGTCCAATAGGCATGGAGGCGAGACGTGCTTTGCAGGCTTGTGCAAACAGATCTGGGAAGACTCGCTGACAGGTGCTCCTTGGATCAACTGGAAATAGAAGACATCATCTTTACTAAGATTTCTCGTAGAGAGAATGAATGTCTGAAACTGCCTGGTGGGAGAGAAAGGCTCAAGCAGAGCGAGAGAGGCAAGGAGACATCCATCTTTGCTTCCACCAGAAGTCAAAGAGGCAGCAGGCTTGAGCAGAGACAAGATAAAGATCAGAATCTGCGGATTCAACAAAGCATGGATTTTTCCATCATCTTAATCAATACATTTCCTTTTTTAAAAAAGTACAGTTAAGTTGGAGTTCTGTCATTTGCCCCAGTATAAGCAGTAAAAATCACTTAATTTCCATCGTATAAATATACCACAGTTTCGCTGTCCATTCCTCCATAGATGGGCATTTGGGCTGATTCCAGTTCTTGGCTATTATGAATTGATCCCTTGCCACAAGGACTAATACAGACAGCCCACGAAGGAGGATATACAACTGATCAGGGATGGGGAGGGGGGGAAGTGGGGAATTCGGGATAACAATGCATGGTTTGCCCACTAAATAATGTAACTCATTATGGATAATAAATATAAAAAAAATCACTTAATTACTTGCTATGACATTTTCAGGAAAAAAAAGCTAAGCACCAATGTTTTTTAAAAATTAGTAGGCAAAAATTTAAAATGAAAGACCAATAGAAGCCATCTACTTGAGAGAGGGGTGTCCTGGTGATTGTACTGTTTCTCATAAACACAGAATCGCACGGCTTCGTAGAATATGATTTGGTATCTTGAACTGCAGATGTTTTCTACCTGCCCCTTGGGGAAGATCATCTCTGCTTTGCAAGATTGTTGTATGAGTAAAACAAAGCAGTATGCATTTATTATATGCTAGCAAAGTATTTGGGAGTTAGGACATGGTGAATCCTTCACCAAAGAGCCTGGGATTTAGCAAGTCCTCGCTAAAATACGTGCAATCTTTCACATCTGGATCACTGGAAATAGTATTGATCCTTAGCCTTAGGCTATGGGGGCCTATGAGATATTGTTCTTAACAATCCAACCACCTGTATCTCATGCCAAAAACTCCTGGTGGGGAAACAAGGGCTGAACAGGGCATAAAGGAGAAGTATGCTCTCTACCTATGGTGATTGCCTGCCTAGTTAAACTTCTACCTACAGAGAGGTGTCTCACGCTTCGCTACTTATTCCCATGTCTGGAGCTTCAACAGAGAGACTATCTCTTGTCTAACCTCTGCTCCCAGCCTTAGAGCTTGGCCCAAAAAAGATCACATGACCCAAGCCATCCCAAAGAAGCTCAGTTTTGGAAGTGTGTGGTTTGCCTTCCTGAAAGTTTACTCTACCGCAAGTGTTCTGGGCTTGAAAAGGTTGCTATGGAAGCTGACACCTACAGGGTCCAAAGAAGGGGGTGTGGTCCCTAGAGGCGGGACAGGATGTGTAGCATCATGTCAGTTAGAATTTCCCTGTCCTTAGTTACAGGAGGCAAGTGTTAGGTCTAAACTCGGGTAAAACCACCAGCCTCAAGAGAAGTTTCAACACTGAAACCAAAGCCTGCCTACCTTAAAGAGGAGATAAAGTCCCCACCTGCCATGTCTCTGTCTGGCAGAAAAGAACATCCCTAAAACAAACAAACAAACAAACAAAAATCCCTTCCCCATTCCAGGCTAACTGGGCCCTTCCCCCAACCTTGACATTCCCCATAAACTCCTGAGCTGACCTTGCCACGTGCTTTTTCCCACTTGGGAAATAGCCTGGAGCTCGGGGTCCCTTCCCTCCTATTAAAGCCTTTCCTTTCAGAGTGGTCTCTCATGGTGGTCATTTCCAGTCTAACAGCAATGAACTGCCATTTGTAAAAGGGAGAGAAAGAGAGAGAGAGAGAGAGAGAGAGAGAGAGAGAGAGAGAGAGAGAGAGAGAGAGAGAGAGACCTGTCTAAGACTGGAAGCTGAACCATGTGACAGAAACTCTCCACCAGAAGCCTTTCAAGTTTATTTCCCCAAACTAGAACATTGGCTAAGGGGGTTTTTCCCCCTTGTCACAGCCTGAGTTTTCTGTAAAATGAAGATGGACATTGAGAGGTCAGTAGTCTGGAGGAGCAGGTTAACCCATGAGTATGTTCTGTTTGGCCATCCACCTCAACCTTGCACATCTTGCAAGGCCAAGTAAGCGAGCAGGTGAGCATGGAGATAATGGAACACTTTTCCTCTATATCCACCTGCCAGCTCCTTGCAAACATTAGAGTTTGAAGTCCTGTAACCACTGCTCTCCTGAAGAGCTCCAGGGTCACCCTTCAGCATTGCTACTTTGGATTTGCTTATTCCTAACCTGTGAATTTGCAACCATGGCAGTTGATTATGGCCAGGCAGATCTGGAGAGAGATAAGCCACGGGTTAGCACACCTGCCTATTGTACACCTCGATCTGGACTCCATAAAGTTGCTATCCTGGAGATTTTTCTATCGATGAGGGGACTGTGCATACATTCAAGACATGGACGATATTGAAGCATCCCACAGGGCCTGTATCTGAACGATCAATCCGTCTGACTTCTCTTCTGCTTCCCCTATTCCTGCGGGGTTGGTAATCAATTGTGTGTTAGCTACTCTCTCAGCCTGAATCCAGGGAGCCTTGGAATTGAAATGCATATTGTTTCATTAGCTACATCTGCAAGGGTGGTGGTGGGGGAAGAATAGCAGGAAAGAAAAAAAAATGCTCCTAAGAAATTTTCACCAAATGAAGTGCATATTAATGGTCAGTTTCCTTATCATCACATGGCACTGAGGAAACACAGGATGAATAAAGAAGATTCAATGATTATATTAAATCACATCATGTGATATCCAGAATGAGGTGTGTATGGGGGTGGGGGCTAGGAAAATGTACAGGACAGGATAGAGAAAAATCCCTGCATATAAAAATCTATACATAAATGCCTTGGCAGGCTGTATTGTAGGGTAAAAAAGAAATTCTATGTTAAGAATTAAATATGTGAAAATGTTTTTTTCTTTTTTTGCTGTTCAGATTGATTCAAAACACCATTCAGGGCTGCATTAATGAAGATTAAATATATTTAGAGAGAATAATTCAAGACTTTATCAATTTGGCACTATTTCTTTCAAAATTAAAAAAAATCTTAATTTAACAGGATATAGATGAATTCCCAGATTGACTGAAATAGTTTGGAGTTGAATAAATTGAGTAGGAGTCACAACTCATCTGTGCTGGTATTTTTGCTGTTCTCCTCTGAAACTGATGCCACACAAACTCTCAGCTTTGTATGATCATCTGGAGAGATACAGATACACATTTGGATATTTCTTTCCAACTGATGACATCGCTTTTCACCTTCTTTTCACCCCTTTTGGGAACAAAAGAATGACAATGACCAATGCAAATGTCCACAAGCTGGCTGGAAGACATGGTTATATATTTTTGGCACCTGGAAGTCACATAGCTTCCCATCCCAGATAAGGTTCGAAGCAGGTGAACAGAGAGCACTGACAGTGTAACATTCTAGAAGGTGGGAACCCAGCTGACCCTTGGCTTATCTGTGAGATCACATTTAAGGTTCATCTTATTTAAATATGTGACTTAGCCTGAAATGGAAGGGTACATGATTTCCATAAAAGTCATTTGCTAGACCCCCTCAAACTACAAGAAAAGAAGGAAGAGGAGAGAAAGAAGAAACTCAGCCATCATTAAAACCTTCACTGTATACATTTTATGAGCCGGGCTCTGTGTAAATCATATTCACGCATATACTTTTATTTCCTTATACATCTCCCCCCACCATAAAGATCAAAAAGAAAGGCAAAAAAAAATACCCTTCCAGTTGTCTCTGTTCTCCTTCTCACAAGAAGAATTTCAGGCCTTGAAAATCAAGCAGTTTGTTTCAAGTTAAAGCCTTCTAAGTAATCCAGGCTAAATTTCTATTTGACAGTGCCACTTACAGCCATTCTTATAACTACTGAGATGATGTTTTCTTTTCTACTGTTTTGGTTGGATTAACCCTGAATTTAGCTGTGAAACAACTCTACACAGTTCATCAATGCATGGGCCTCTAGCTGACTCAGTTTCAAATTTCCTTAGGCACTCTCAAACCCTGAAGCTAGGTTATTACATGAGACACACTACCCTTGAACTTGTCTACCATCCTGTTGAGTTTATGTGATGTCTCACTAGGGCCATGTGATTCATTGGTAGGCAAAAGCCCCTGGTTGACAGTTCTGGTTATTAGAAATAGCCTAGTGATTTGGAATTGTGTCTTTACTATTTCTCCCAAGACCAAAAACATCTCCAAGAAGTCAGCAGAGAGGAAGGGGCTGGGCTAATGAGCACAGAAGAGGGGTTGAAATCCACAATGCTGAAGAGTCTGGCTGCGCTTTCCTAAGTGCACACTGCCTTGGCAAATAACCACTTTAATGAGTTTCCTGGGGATTGGGCCTGCAGCTGCTGAGGGCTTGTTAAACCGAGGTTCAGAAACCCTTCTTGCTGAAATGTCCGGTTCCTTTCCCCAGTGGCAGACTCTGCAGTCAGAGCAGCAAGGGTCTGCCCCACAGTGCTCAATGGTCACCCACATACATGGCCCCTTCCTGCCCAGAATCCTCCCCCCCTGCCTGGCCTCCTGATCCCCTAGAATAACATGTGACCTTTTCTTGTTGGGATTGCAGAGTAGCTTGAACCCGGTGTGTGCTTCGCACCATCTTGTGGGGATGGTTGAAAACAAAAACAAAAACAGAAACAAACAAAAACAAAAAGAGAAGGGAAAACAAATCCCGTTTTCAGTGGGAACCTGATCAGTCAGGGTCCAAGGCAATGTCCATTCTGTGTGCTGTGAGAATTAAGCAACCTCTCCTCCTTCAGTGACAGAGGCAGACAATGGATCAGATAACCATGAGAAGTGCAAACCAAGAGGAGGTGCACATAAGGGGAATAGTCCACCTGGATTTGGGATGGCGACTTGGGGTGTCCAGCAAAAACCAGGCCCTAGAGCCAGGCGAGCAGTTCCACTCTTCTTCATTGATTCGGTCTCGTTTGCTCTGTAATCCAAAGCAGCCCTTCCCAGGGCATGCATTTCTTTTCTGCGAGCAGTATTTTAAGCTTAGGTGGGAAAAATTAAAAGCTATTAATTCCTTGGTGAAAAGATCAAAAAAGTACCCAAAAGGCAGCTAAGAGGACTTTTTGTCTCTTTAATTGCTCCTTTTTCAGTATGACTGCTCCCTTGTACGTTTTTCGCTTTTACATCTTTTGCTCTGAGTGCCAAAATCCTACTTGCAGTCTTGCATGTGTGTGATCAAGTAGGTTGAAGGATCTTGTGATGTAAAGAGCTGAAGTTGGGGGTGAAATCAGCGAGTCCTGGGGTACCGTGAGAGCACAGCTTCTTCCTACCTCCCAGGGCTGCAGGTGGGCATCTTTATTAGGTGCCAGCCTGCTGGAGTCACTGGTTAACCCTTGTCCTACAGAGAATATCTGCTGAGTGACGTTAGTAGTCAAGCAGAACATTGCTGGTAATGCTAAGAAAACTTAGAACCAATATAAAAATATTAATCTTTTCTATGCTTTCATAAATTCTGCCAAAGATCGTCAAGCCCTGTACTTTGAATTCAGAATAGCCTTACATTCACTTGATCATTTCCATTTATTCTTTGTGTTCCCAGCAAATTAGAAGGATTAAAATAACCTCTACCTCCAGAGCAAGGCTGGATGGACACTTTGAAGTAAGGAGGCAAATGAACAGCAGATGAACAAATTCCTTCTCCAAACTCAGAGTCCATAAACTTATTTTTAAACACATTTATTTATTTGTAAAGAGAGAGAGGGTGAAAGAGAGAGAGAGAGAATGAATGACAACGTGCATGCCAGGACCTCCAGCCACTGTGATGAACTCCAAATGCATGTGCCATGTTGTACATCTGGCTTTATGTGGGTGCTGGCTGGGGAATTGAACCCAGGTTGTCAGACTTTGCAAGCACGCAATTCTCAAACCCACTGAAGAATCTCTCTAGCCCCTACATTTCTTTTTGGCTTACATCTTTTAGGTATCATTTTGACTCTCACTCACATCATAGGATCTGTAGTTTCATTGACCTAATATTTACTTTTTAAAATTAACTCTGTTTTCTCACCTAAGTACATTTGAATAATTTGTCTCACTATTTTGTAACAACATAAACAAACTTTACAAAGTATTTTTGCCATAAGCGAATAATACAAAAAACGAAAGACGAACACAAAGAAACAAAGGTGTTAAATTCTCCCAAGCATGCGTGCACTCAGTCCTCATCCTATTAAGTTGCCCAGTGTGAGCTCCCAATTAGCAACTCCTGGGCCGCTGCTCTTAGAGGAAATAAGGGGTTGGGTTCCTGTGAGTCTCAGATACTCATCCATTGATCCATATTTAACTTTCTGTGTGCTTCTGGTGCAGGCCACCTCATTGAATATGGATTGATTGCTGCTTCATTAACACTGAGCGCTTGGTCAACGACAGTGTAACTCGGGCCTGACTGAGATAGCAGCACATGTATTTTTTTCTGTGTGATCATCACAATCATCTCTGGCTTAACAACACTTTACAGCCCATGAGCAGTATGCTCAGGGGCCATTTCAAATGACAGAATCACCACCAAAAGCCTCAAAATGTGGAAAATGTGACATTGACCAGACCAGGAAAGGACACTTGTTTACAGTGTGAGAGTTGAAACAGAAAGACAATCTTGCTGGGTTCTATAAACGTCCCCCATGGGCTCATGGATTTGAATACTTGCTTCTCAGCTGGGGGTGGTGTTCAGGAAGGTTGTGGAACTTTTCAAAGGTGGAGCCTTGCTGCAGGAAGTGTGTCGCTGGGCAGGAGCCTAAAGGTGTTACAGCCTAGCCCCCCAGTCATTTCTTTATCTTGTTTCCTGACTGGTGAGATGGCCTTCAGGGGAACCAGTCAGGCTCAAGACTATAATTCAAAGAAAACACTTTTCCTGCCCTAAGCGACATGTGGGTGTCTGTCTTATTCCAGCACCAGGAGATACATTGGGCCACTGGACTTCAGCTGGGAAGAGGCCCACTGGGCATTGGGCAACTCAAATTTCTGCTCTGTGCAGGTCTACCCAGCAAGGGTGAAATCACTTCTGAATTGGGTTTTCAAGTTACAAGCAGATCTGATAGAGTTGGTAAATGTGCACAGATGAAATCTGTGAATAATGGGATTGATGGAGAGGATCACAGGAAGGCTTTCTCTTTAGTCTGAGCAGAGGGATGATGGTGAGCAGTGTCCCTGAGGTGTAAGTCAATATTTCTTAATACACACGTATGATCTAGATGAATCCAGAACGTGCGTCACCCACATGTGTGTGTCCCATGCTTAGGGAAATTCTCTCTTATATCTATTCTTCTAGAGTATTCGAGATTGGCCATAGGTGCAATGGAAGATGACTGTGGTCTTCCTAGAACATGGAAGAATACCTTAAAATTATTCATAGGAATTTACGAAGGCTTCTGTGGTCTTCCCGCTGTCCCTCTGGCCACTCCTCTTGGAATTGACATGTCTCAGAGATGGGCTGAGAGGAGAGCAGAATTTGTGAGTAGTTCTTGTAACAAATCACTGGACTGTCTGGACTTATGTAGCCTTGCACAAGGCTGTTCTCTCTGGGCAACATTGGCTCTGCTTTGTTCCCTGACTCCAGTCAGAAGGGGAGGGCCATGGGACAGCATGTGGCCAGGATCTCAGTGACTCCAGCACTTCTGGTACTCAGTGTGGAAGCCACCACTAGGAAGGGAAGATAGCACGACAGGAAAGGATGCATCCTCATCTCTCAACAAAGCCACAGTGTAAATTCGAACCCATTTTGTGAAATTTTAGACACACACAAAAGTACATTTGGGAGAGGGAGTGGAGAGATGGCTCAGCAGTTAAGGCAAAGCCTAATGAATCAGGTTCAATTCCCCAGTACCCATGTAAAGCCAGATTCACAAGGTGGTACATGCATCTGGAGTATGTTTGCAGTAGCTAGAAGCCCAGACACACCCACCATCTCCTTCCCCTCCTTGCAAAAAAAAAAAGAATATTTTTAAGTGCATTTTAGGACCTCAGATAGTGCATGATCCCAGACACTGGAGACCATCTACCTTTGCACTGTACAGAGGTTCGAGGTTGGGAGGGTGTCATTTCTGTTGCTGTGTTGCCATCGGTTCCAAGTTGTCAAAGCTCCTTTGTCAACAGGCATCCAGATGAGTGAAGGACTTTGAAGACAGAGGACAAAACCGGCTCCAGACAGCAGACAGAGCCGATGTCACTGCTGGCCTGCACACTGTTTAAAGGGTCCTAGGCTCAGAGCTCTGCTTCCCTCTTTCTATGGAGGATGGAAACTTTCTTCACCTCATTACCACCATGATGTTCTGTACCTCAATAAAGGACTTGAAAGATGCCCGCCCTAAGCTCAGGGTGACAGGCTGATAGGCGTCAACACTGCTTACATCATTAGCCAAGGGCTGAGTCCAGAGCAAGGCACATCAGACTGTGGTAACTGGCATGGTAAGATCTTAGTGTGGCAGAAGGGACCCGGATGGAATAAGGCAGCTTTAAGATTGTTTTCCCACACTGAAGTCCACACCTCCAACATACATGCATACACACACACACACACACACACACACATATATTTAGTTACACACGACTTTTTAAGAAAGCATCATGGCCCTATTTAAGATTTTGATCCAGATAATTCCCATTTTGGAGTAATTATTTTGATTCCTTTTGTCAAAAAGACTGTTGTTCAGCTAATGCTGATGAAGTCTGCTGTTGACTATATTTGACTACACTTGTTTCCTGGGAAGAGACCCACAGTGATTCCTTTGTGAGACTATGGAAAATAGTTCTTATAAGGATTAAAGAACTATAGGAAACTTAATTTTCTCTTCCCTCCCACCACCCCTCTTGCTGAGACCCCATTTCCTCACCACCACGTTATTGTAACAGCTACTTATTTCCTGCCCAGCTATGGGTTTACCTTCTACAATCCCCGCACAGAGTACTGTCAGATCATCTTCTGCTTGTCCTGCCCAGGAGCCTGTCATGGCTCCCTGTTGCCCAGCGCATTTATCTACAATGCCTTTGTTGCTCTTGATAAAGAACCCTATATTGGTCCTTACCCTCTCTGTGAAACCATTTTTTTTTTTTAGCACTACCTCACATTATCAGTTCTGGCTGGTTTCAGCAAAGTCCATGCATATATGATGTGTGTTTCTATCTGAGCACCCTCCTCACAGTCCACGAAACCTTCTCTTTTCACGCGAGCCTGTGAGGATTCTATTTGGATAGGTGCTTGGCAGCAAGGCTGGCATAATTTTTCCCTCTCTGAAAGTCACTGGGTATATTTTAGCCTTTGTAACCCATGTGGTGGTCTCTGCTGCATCTGGTCTGTCTGCTTGCCGTGTCAGTGCACGAAAACAGCTACATAAGAGAGTGACATGGCTTTGTCCCAATAAAACTTTATTTATAAAAACAGATCTCAGGTCAGAGTTGTCCCATGGGCCATAATCTACCCACCTTTATTGCACAACTAATACCCAATATGAGCAGTCTTACCTAGTCAGTTTCTTGTGAATTTTCTGCAGATAGGGTTGAGCTTTCACTCACAATTCAGGAACCTTCTGAAGACAATGTACAGAATTTCTAGCAGCATACAAGAACTTTAGGATATCAAGCACTCTTCTGGAATCTTGCGATCTTTGATTTAATTTTCTCCAGGAAACCCTGGCTGTTAGCGTTTGTTACGACTCTATTTTTCAGTGACACAAAGCAGAACCCCGCTTGGGGTGCCAAGTTCACCTTCCCTAAGTCACATATGGAAGAAGCTGCAGAGTTGAGATTCAAACAACATGAGGCCCAGCTGCAATGAGTCCTGGAAAGAATGTGTCATGCTGCCTCTCAGTACTCTACCCTGAGTACAGTGCTGGACACACAGTCATACTTCCTCCCAGTACTACATCCTGAGTATAGTGCTGGGCACAGAGTCATACTTTCATTCAATTCTACATCCTGAGTACAGTGCTGGACACACAGTCATACTTCCTCCCAGTACTACATTCTGAGTATAGTGCTGGGCACAGAGTCATACTTTCATTCAATACTATATCCTGAGTACAGTGATGGGCTCACAGTCATACTTCCTCTCAGTACTCTATCCTGAGTACAGTATTGGTCACACAGTCATACTTCCTTTCATTACCACATCTTGAGTACAGCGCTGGGCACACTGTATCTTTTAATATCAATGTCTATTAAAAATTAAGCAAATGAATAATCTGCATTAAAATGATATTTCATTCATTGTCAAGAGTTTGAGTAGCACAGGTCCAGTCAGAGAATATGAATCCATCATCATTTCCCCTTACAGATACATGCTCTACTAAAATGGGAGCATCAATTTTCTCAATCATACTATTCTGTTTCCTTGCTAATACACATAGCAAAAGTTCCCTCAATTGACTTCAATTTGACTGACTTGGAAGATGTGTTCACACTCACTGAAAGCACACAGACCTATCCACACCATGCAGCAGGTAGTTCACACTCACTGAGAGCATACAGACCTATCCATACATGCAGCTGGTAGGCAAACTGCTCCCTTCTGCCATGGAAATTGTTTATTGTCAAATCTATTGATGCCTGTTGTACTTTAATTTTGCAATTCAGTTAAATATAGCATGCTCCAATGAAAGTGTAGAAACAAAGTATTTTCTTAAGTTCAGTGCCTGGAAAAAAAATTCAATGCATGCAAATTGCTACAAACAATGTTGTCAAATTAGGTATGGATACAACCGGAAAAAACTGATGGGGAGCATGCAAACGTCTAGAGGGAATCGGAATCAGACCCCTTTGTAAGCCTCTGAATTTTTAAAAGAAATTGTAGAACTGAAAAGGACACCCTAGTTACTGCTTAGCCAAAGTACTTTATGTCAGAAAGACACAATCCCACACTTAAAGAGCCCACCGGGCCTTACCCCTTCAGGGGAGCACCATTTAAGATTAGTTAGGAGAGGAATATTTTCTACATTTTTCATAAAGCAAACTATTTTTATAGTCATAGCTTGATGTTATGCCTCTTTTGCTGAGATCCTTCAGTTACACCATAAGTCGCTGGGTTCCATCATATAAGATTCCTTCTCTTCTGTACATATGTGGGTAGTTTTTCTTTATATAGAATCAAAAATCATATTACATATGCAAGCTGCTTTCATTTAGAATGCTTTATCCCATTAAGTAAGATTCACAAACCGTTATTCCTCTAAAATGTTGTAATTTGTACATGCCATATCTCATCCTTTTGGTGCACACATAGAATTTTCCATTCTACTAATAAATATTCATAAAAATATTTATTTATCCAATAAATAGTCATTAAGCACCTACTTAGCTGTCAGTGACCATGGTACAATTAATATCCATTTAAACATAATTTTATGCACTGTTTCTTTGGATAAATTCCTAGAAATAAATCTGCTGGGTGTTAGGTCACAGAATTTTAAGCTAATACCGGATTGGACTTTCATAGACAAGGCTGCTTCCCTCCCAGTTCCGGAGAAGAGGGACCCAACTCTGATGATCATTTACCCCTGAGCACCAAACACAGGATATGCCCAAAGTAGGTACTCCAAATGTTTATTGAATCTTGAATAATGAATAGTCCTTGACTGAAGTACTTATTTACTAGAATTACAGAATTTTTTCCCTCCGCGATCCTAGTAAAGTCAATTAAAAATCATAACTGGCATTTGTAACAGAAGGCAATATTGAAAAGCAGGCATTGCTTTTGTCAGGAAGTACCTGAGGGCCCTGGTTCCACCTCACCCTGCATAATCAGCAGTTTAGAGATGTGCTAATCTCCCCTAAATCTTTCCAAAGTGAGGTTGGCAATTTCCAGGAGAGAACTTCCATCTACCAGGAGACCACACAATCTGGTTCCCCTTACTTACTTCTCCCTGCAAGGTGCCTCATGGGGTTACCTCCCAACAGCCCCTGGAGCATGTGCTACATGGATAGCATGCATTCTCCAGCAGATGCAGGGGAGTCTATCCTGGACACAGTCAGTTTTAAGAATGTGTTTTACATGTAATTTCAGAGCAAGTCGTGAGTGTGTAGACTCACAGGCTGTCTGAGCTGACAGCTGCCCTGCACAGGGCACATGGTAGGTAGGGCGTATCTGAGATTGCACGCCTCATTCATCTGAAAAGCATATGCCCTTCGCTTTCCTTACGTGTCCTTGGGATTCTCCCAGTTCTCAGACTATGCAACTCACGGTCCGGGTATGAATTCAATGGGCATCTGCCTATTGCGTGTTTTCACATCCTTTCTACAACTTTCTATAGGAAGGATTCTCATGTTGGTGCTGAGGTGACCAATGGTGAGATGAGGAGGAGAGCCATGTTAGCTCCTGGTTCCCTATGTCCATGTTTAAGGCTTAAGAAGAATGTGGTGTAAGGCTAGGTGACCAGACTTGGGGCAAATTTGGCAATGTGAGCCATCTCAAAGATGTGCTAGCTGTAACTGTGGATATCATTGACTCTCTCTCTCTCTCTCTCTCTCTCTCTCTCTCTCTCTCTCTCTCTCTCTCTCTCTCTCTCTCTCTCTCTCTATATATATATATATATATATATATATATATATATATATATATATATATATTACATATCACAGTTCAGGATAGCTCACCTATCTGGCTCCTCCACCCTCCATGCCTTCCTTCTTCCCTCCCGCCTTTTTTTCTTTTTCTCCTTTCTTTTTTCCTTTTTCCTCTTCCTTATGACTGAGTGCCCTCAGGATAGAAAGACTCTTGGATGCCCCCCTCCCAAGCCTTCCTTCGGGTCTCCCCTCCTTTCTCTGACTGAGGCTGCGATCCTTTCTGATTGGCAGTTGGAGCAGCCCTTCCTTGCTGTTGTAAGAACGCAGCTTTTGCTGTTGGCATGTGGGTCACCTGCTTCTTCTAGACATGCCCTTCTATGAGTTAATTTGTTAGCTTGCTTGAATCACAGTCGAGGACCCTTCAGCTTTCGTTTGCAGCAATAAATTCAACTGACAGCTGAAATTTGGAACGCTCACTTAATATTGATTCTGAATGTAATAACAAGCGGCATGACCTTTTGGATGGTGTAAAATATGGCCGCCACAACATCTGTGCCACATTTCTTGCTGTTTAGTAATATGCTGTAACAGCATGGAACTGGCATTAAAGCTAAGCTTTATTATCAAGCTGATCACTTCGTTTCTCTGGCTTCATTTAAAAAAAAATGCTTTTAGCTTCCGGTGCTGATATGGTGTCTAATACATGTTGCTGTTGTTGAGACCTAATTTACCCCGAAGGAAGGTAGAGAAAGATATCTGAGGACCGAATGAGAAGGTGAAAAGAATAACAAGGGTTAGAAAGGCTACCTGACACCCTAAATTCCAAGGGACCAGGAACTGGCACAGTTGTCCATCATCTTAGCAGGGAAAGAGGGCATTCTCAATTGAACCAAGCACTAGGAAGTTGATGTCATTCAGAAATTCTTGGTCACCAGCTCGACCCCCACATAACAAGAAGAGACGATTACCAGCGGTTCCCATCCTGTTGCTTGAGCATCGTTCTAGTCTACCATTGCCCTAGGAAATCCTAAACTAATTTTTCTGGGATGGATCCAGGACTGTTTGCATCTGATTTTGTCTTACTGTTTTTCTTTGAAGTCTTGGTATCTTGAAAACATTCTCCAAGTGGCAGAACATCAATTTGTGCACTTTAAGAAATCCAATTTAAACAGGTTAAAAATGGTCAAAATAGTCTAACTATATTTCTCCAACAGAATTTCCAAGCATGGAGCAAGCCCCCCCCCCACTAAACTGGAAAGCAATCTATCATTTCAATGTATTCCATGGCTTAGATTGGCTCTCACTCCATGAATTGTGAGAATTTAAATCTCTTTCTTGCAAAAGACAGATCTTGACTCTGAAACAATACAGTATCCTTTCCCACTGCTGTGAAATTCTGACTCTGAGCCATTTCTAAAGGATATAAGCACAAAATTTAAAATACTATTTCTTGGGAGGAAAAGAAGTATTAAGTCATTTTTATGAGATCTTCTTTCCCATATAATATGCTCCAAATTTTTTTTAAAAAATCTATCATTTTTTAAAGTAGTAAAACATATAGAAAATAGAACACAATTTTTATTTCTTCTTCTATGGGATACTGACTTCATTTAACATGCAAACTTTGCTTCTGCAGCACTTATACTTGGTATGGTAGCAATCTACATGGAACAGACTATTAATAAGGTACTTTTTGCATTAGGGACTCTAGAAGCTGAGCGTGATACTTGGTAAGTGTTTTATTCAAAGAAAACGCCAGGTCCTAGTAGGTAATGGAAACCGTCAGACTTCAAAGTCCTCACACAAAATGAGAGACCTGGCCTATAGCCTTTCCCTGGGGAAGCTAGGAGAATGCCCGCTGGGATAACTTCCAAAACGACCAGAGAGCCATCCTGCTTTTAAAAAGTTAATCAAGCCTTTAGTGAGATGTCCTGACGGTGAGACATTAGTTAGGAAAAAAAGCTTACCCAACTGACATGCTTTTAGGGACGCTTCCAAGACTGACTAGCTACTATTATCCATAATCTCAACCACTTTTTCCCATTAGATCATAGCAATTATTAGGATATTTGTTGATATATCATTTGCTCAAAGGATATTCAATTAGGAAAGTTCAGAAATAGCCTGGTGTGGTGACTCATGTCTGTAATCCCAACACTCAGAAGGCTGAGATAGGAGGAGTGCCATGATTGAGGCCAGCCTGGGATACAGAGTGAGTCGCAGATCAACTTGAGTACAGTGACACTCGACATTAAAAAAAAAATCAAAACAAAGAAACAAACAAAAAGAATAGAAAGAAAAGAAAATCACAGAAACTCAGAGATAAGGGAAGCACACTCCTGTATTCCAGAGAGCACACATTTATTTATGAAGAACAAGTTCATTATTCCTGCAGAATAATGTGGGTAAAATATGATTGGATTCCTTAATTGACAGAAGTCTACGCCAGATGGCTGAAATGCCACTTTCATTTCAGGAAGAGAGGAAGCCTTCACACAGAGGAGGAAGTCTGGAGCTGCAAGGTAAGATCATCTTTAATTATCAGTCCCAGGGACTGTATGGCCACCATCATGTTTATATAATTAGAAAGCAAATTTCAAATGAAGGCACTGAAATACACCGTCCACTATTAATAGAGAAATACAAATGGCATCGGGTGAGGAGGTCTAGGGATGGGAACTAGACCCAGTTAATCAAAAACATTTCAGCATTAAGATGAGTTTTTGGCTCCAGGTTTAGAATGAATCAATCCTCAAACCTGGCAAGCAATAATTAATTCAGTAGTATATCTATCACTCATCTGTGTAGTGGCTGCCCCCCAAATAGAGATCTTAGGAAACTCTCCCTGGTGAAATCAGTGAGGCCATCAGGCTCAGCCATATGCCAAACACTCAGAGAGGGTTGGTCATGAGTCAGTTGTCTATGAATGGGGACGTTAACTGCCCTGCACAATTTTAGTCTCATAGGTTGGAAGCCATGGGCTAATTTTAAATATTACCCAGAAAGCAAATTACCCAACCCAGGAGCAAAACCAACTGCACTAAGTCACCCTATTCTTGTACTTTCCTTCAAACAACACTTAAATCTCATGCTTCTCTTTTGGACCTGGTACTATGTTCTCTTAAGATCCTGGAGTAGCTTTGTGGATAACATCCATTGATGATCCCAGAAACAGAAAAAAGAAAAGAGAAGGAGAGAGAACGGGCACTCATTTACAAGGTAAACAGGCGCGAATTGGATTATGCCAACATCATCCGCTGAGGTAGGATTCAAAATTAATCTGATTATATGAATATTATGAGCCACTAAGTATCTTTCTGTAGCAATTACCAAGGATTCACACTTGAAAGAGGGCACTTCCTTTAGTGCAGGCTAATCTCTCAAATGTTTACCTTCAAAGCAAAAGTTGAGAGAGACTGACTCCGCTGTAGCAGGTTTCTTTCTTCCTTTCCCCCCTTCTCTGCTTCTGTTTACACAGAATCCCACAAGATTATTTTTCTTCCCTCAATGCACTGAAAATTTCCTGACTTAACATATTTTCTTTCTCTCTTTAAAGCCATTTTTGGGAACTTTATAATTGAGGTACTAGCTAGCCTCTCTCAGATACGGTGTTGCCCAGTGGGACCAACAGTACTCAATTAATTTGTAAGTCTCCCTTGAGCTGTGTGACAGAGGTTGAATGCAGTATACAGAGACCCTTGGCTCTATGCAAGTTCATCTGTGTGACTCATTTGGGTTGTCAGAAGCTCATTTGGATTTCTTGATGCAAAGCCAGCCTGGACGGAACCATAGAAGGAGGACACTGCTCTTTGGTGATGGTCTATGAGCCAAGCTTCATGTGAATGTTAAGAGATTTATCTCAGTGTAATGTGGTGGTTACAAGGTCACGTTCTGGTTCAAATCCCACACCTGCCATGTATGAGGGGAAGACGGATGTGAGCTCAGCACTTTAAGCTTGCCTGTGCTCAAACACTGAGAAGATAATATGACCAGTAAACAAAATTGTCTTAAACTTGGCAGGCGAAGTCATGACAAACTTTTAAAAATAATTTTTATTTATTAGTTATTAATCAGGAGAGAGAAGGAGGGAGAAAGAGAGAGAATGATAAATGGGCACACCAGGGTCTCTTGCCACTGCAAACAAACTCCAGATGCATGTGATACTTTGTGTCTCTGGATTTATGTAGGTACAGAGGAATTGAACCCTGGCTGTTAGGCTTTGCAAGCAGGTGTCTTTAACCACTGAACAATCTCTCCAGCCCAATACAAAACTCTTACCATGGCCTACAAGAACCAGTTTCAATCACTCTTACGTTATACCTAGCTTTCCTTGGTTTTTACCCTTCTGTCCCTCCCTGCCAAAAAATGTCCTCTCAGTTCCTCACCTGGCCATGGCTTCACTTGTTAGAGGCTCATACCTCCTTTGTCTGAAAGACTTATTCGTAATCACTAAGTCTTTATTGTTTCATTCAACTGGTTCATAAAGCAGCCTCATCCTCTCCTCCCAGGCCTGGAATAAATGCTCTTTGAGGTAGGGCTATCATTTTTTCCCAGTTGGAGACTGAAGATGAAGCCTGCTAAGAATGCATCCAGCTGGAGACTTGTCTCTGTGCTTGGCACTGGCCCACAAAGCCTAATGACCCAGGTTCAATTCCCCAGTACCCATATAAAGCCAGATGCACAAAGTAGCGCGTGCATCTGGAGTTGGTTTGCAGTGACGGGAGGCCCTGGAGTGCTCATTCTCTCTCTCTCTCCTCTCTATGTCTCTCTGCTTGCAAACAAATAATTTTTTTTTAAAAAGAGAATGCTACAAGTATTAGCTTTTATCATGATGCAGTGTGGTAAGTCTTTGAAACAGAGGTCTGGAACATTAATCTCTGGCTTATGGGATCACTAGATGGTAGGACAGCACAAAGGGGCCTGATATGGATGGTTCTGAAGCTCCCACAAAGATATAATTGCAAGTAAATTATTAATCTAATGAGCAATACTCTGTGTTTGCTAAAATAGAAAAAGAAAACAATCTAGCAAAATCCAACTGTGGATCTGTTCTGAGCTGTGATCATCCCCACCCTTCAAGCCCATTCCTCAGTGGGCCTCCTCCTTACATTCATAGACAATAGCCCAGGTATTAGTATGCAAGGATGAGCACCTCCCTGCAAATCCAGTGGCTAAATACATATTTTAATTGAGCCCAGGAGTGTTGAGTTGCAGACACAGTACAGAAAAAAAAAATCACTTGAAAAAAAAGCAAGTGAAAGCAACCCTTTACCTGTGAATGGGATATGGTGGAATATGACGCTTACAAAACATCAATAACAATTTCCTATTGGGAAAACGTCTAAGGCAAGAATAACCTGCTCAGGTTTTTAAGTGGTAACCTAGCCAAAAATTAGTGTTTCTTATTCTTTGGGAAACCATCTGTAGTTGGGCAAGGTAACTTTAACTGGATGAAATACAGTACCAATGGTTTTCTGTGATGTGAAGAGATGGGAGTTCTCCTTCTCCAAATGTTATGATTTGAATTTGAAATGTCCTTTTGTGGCTTACAGCCTGTGACACTATTTTGAAGGTCACTAGGGATGGTCCTTTGAAAGGGATACTTGCTCTTAGTTCCAGACGGCTGTGATAGAAACAGCATAACTTCCATACCTTCCCTGCCTCCATGAACTACCACTTCTGAAGCCATGAGCCAAATGAAAACTTTTTTCCCTTAAAACATTTCTGTCAGGTAATTTGGTTACAGTAACATAAAAATCAGCTACCAGTTAGAAGGGACCATTGTACAGTAAGGTGTCTCATCTCACATCCACAGGACAAAATATTGTTCATACACTGCCAGGCTCTCTTCACATTAATTTCTCTATTATATGTGTCCATGTAAGTCACATGATGAGTTATTTATTTTCCCTTTCATGTTTTAATTTATCTTTACATATATTACATACTTATTTTTCCGTATCATGTCTTTATTATGGGGATAATATCTGCAACTTACTGATTATAGTAACAGCTAAGATTTGTCAGTAATTCAAAGATAACAGTGGGCAAGAACTTTGCATTTATTATTTTATTTAATCATCATAAAAGCCTCATGAGATCTCATGGCTACTGTCCCTTTTCTATATAAGAAGACACTGAGGTTCTGGAAGCTTCAGTGAACTATCCAAGATCACACATTCAGTGGCTTTGTTGGGATATAAACTCTGCTAGTTTATCTTAACAGCTCTGGATCCCAGCCACTCTGCTCTATCACTTGCTGACTATTAAGTGCTCCTGATGGTTCAACCCATTGTGAAAAAATAAACCACACAAATAAATAAAATGAGCCTTCCGAGGATTGAGGAGGCGCCACAGGAAGCCCAAATGTGGCCCTTTCATAGATCATTAAGTCGTAGATGGAGTGTCTGCTCATAACAAACATTTTAGTAATCTACCATTATTTATTTATTTTTGGAAATTTCCTGACCTTGATGTGGGATGTCACTAACATTTCCTGGGTTCTGCAAATAAAACTCAACAAACTTCTTAACCTTTGAGGGGTCTTTCTCATTGCTTATTTCTCCACCCCTCAATTATCACATAAAGAACTCTCCACTTACGTGCAAGCAAATAAAGGGGGGGTAAAAAACCAAACCAAAACAAAACAAATGGCAAACACAAACAGCGGCATGTTTGTTGTTTCATATTGCGGGGTATTTAGCTTGGATAATAAATCATTACAATGAATGTCAACACTGCACAGGGGAAAGCAAGTAGTTAGTTGCTTATGCTAATGGAGGATGTGCATCACTAATAAGCAAGAGAAGGAACAACGCTGGCCACATGCTAGCTCTCACTGAACATCACAAGACAAGCCTGTTCACACTGAGCGCATGACTACGGTTGCTCGTGCTGCCTGGCAGGGCAGGCAGACATTCATATGTCAACAGCAGTAGCTGCCATACCATCCAAGACGACTGCGGAGTTTAAAAATAAGGCTCTCCTTGTCATGCACCAAGACGTCAAGCTTAAGCACATCTGCCAGCGAAAGGGATTTGCCAGTCTTCAGCTTCCAAAAGGGTGGTCTATTGGCTTCAAATGCATCAGAGTTCAAACTACAGAGAACAGCAGTGTTATCCATAAATAAGTCCTTTCGGCTTTTCCTTTAAAACCTGTCTCAGACCCACAGGTTCAGGGCTGTCTTTCTACTGTCATTAGATCACCACTGTGTTTATTAAGTTATTAATTTAATTCATTTCAAAATATTTTTTATTTATTTGCAAGGAGAGAGGGGGGAGGGAGAGAAGGAGGGAGGAGAGATAGCAAGGGAGAGAAAGAGGGCTTACCAGGGTCTTCTGCCAACAAACTCCAGATGCATGCACCACTCCGTACATCTGGATTTGTGTGGGTACTGGGGAATTGAACCCTGGCACTTAGGCTTTGCAAGCAAGCACCTGTCACTGCCCACCGCCCGCGGGGGCAATGATAAAAATACACACACACACACACACACACACACACACACACACACACACACACAAAGACACATACACCACATATGGGTGGAAGAATGCGCACTCTCTCTTTATTGCTCTCTCAGATCTCATTGCTCATATCCCATACCTCATACCTGTTACCTCATTGCTCATATATCTCTTCATCTCTCATCTCTCTCCTGCAGATATGCTACAGTATATATATAGCTCCTTGCCAATCAGGGAGCTATTTATTGGTCTATGACAAGAACCTGTGGGCATGATGTGCAAATATCCTAATCAGGACTCCCTCCTGAAACTCATTAAGCCAAGCCCCTCTTGGCATGCTGTCAGGTGCCGTCCAAGACTAAGCCAGGGTGTGCCTCCAAAGGCCCCCAAAAGCTTTCGCCCCTGACAAGCACCTAAACCTCAGAGTCATCTCTCTAGCCCTAATTTATTTTTTTGATATAGGGTATTAGGCCAGAGCCTGCTGCTTGCTATAGTCAAGTGATCTTCCACGTGATCACAGTCATGACCTTGAACTAGAGCCACAGCCACCTCAATGCTGACCTTGCTGTGTTTTGTTTCCTTTTTACCATGGAATAAAATACACTGATTTAAAGGTTTTCAATTGTGTTCAAATATAACACCATGAAATTAACGTTTCTAGTCATTTTCAGTACAGTTTAGTGGCCTTAAGTACATTCACAGTATCATGCACTATAACCATCCTTATCTGGGATTTTTTTTTAATCTTTCCAAACTGGTGACTTCATTGAGATATCCTCCATAAATTTATATGTTCTGAAAACTGGCCCGGCTGATGGCAATATGAGAATTGGAGCTAACTGGAGCTGTGTTGGTGGGGGTGGGATTATGGGTGTTCTAGCCAGCTTCTCCTTGCCAGGGCTTGGCACGCTCTCCTGCTGATGTTGTCAACCCGATGCTGGCCAGGAGGTGATGTCTGCTCAGGCCATGGCTTCCCCTGCCATCAGGGAGCTTCCCCTCAAGTCTATAAGCCAAAAAATAAACCCTTTCCTCCCAGAGCTGCTTTTGGTCAGGTGCTTTGTGCCAGCTCGATGCTCACTGAAACACAAATCAAGGCCTCCTACGCATTAAATTGTAAGTCTCCACTGTTATCTTCCCTCTGGTCCTGGGCTCCTATCATCCTGTGTTCTGGTCACTGAATTTCTGTAGGTATCTCATATAAGTAGAACCACACAACATTGTTCCTTTCAGAGTTGCCTTAATTGACTTAACATAACAGCCTCAAGATTCCCCCATGCTGAGGCTTCTTAATGACTGAGTAATACTCCACTGCTTGTATATGTCACATTTGTTTGTCCAGGCATCTGTTGACACATTTGGATACTTCTGTCTTCTGGTGATTATAATTAAAGCTGCTATGAACACGCGTGCTCAAATACCTAAATCCCTGTTTTTACTTATTATGGGCATCTACTCAAGGTCATTCTAAGTTTACCTTTATGAGGCTCCAACATAATTTTTTCCTATAGAAATGGAACCATTTTACAACCCTATCAACAATGTCAGAGCCACGCTTTCTTCATATCCTTGTCAATGTTATTTCTCATTTTAAATTTTTTTTGAAGAAAATTTTTTAAAAATTAAGAAAAAAACCCACCCATACTCCAGTGGCTTCTAGCCACATTTAGGATAAAAAAAAATAAACTATCTTGACTATATGGTTTTGCATGATCTGTCCTCTGTAGAAGCCATTGACCCCATTCCACCCCACAGCCCTCGGGTTTCGCATGCTGACTTTCACTGCACTCTTGAAACATGGCAAACTCTTCCTCAGTGTGGGATCTTTGCATCCATCCATACCTTTGCTATAAAAGTTCACTTCTGTCTGTTTTCAAGTCTGGCTTGGTTTCTCTTTGTGTCCCCTAAGATGCCACCTAGGCTGTCACGGATCCAGTCACCCCTGTCCCTGTAACGCATTCTCTCCTGTCCCTGCTCTTTCCCCAGAGTGAACAGGTGGCAGTTCTTTTGACCATTTATTTTACTGTCCCTCGCAACAAGTAGGAAAGAATTTTATAGGCAAAGAGCCTAGATCTACATGTCAATGACATGACAGGGTTTGAGACATCCCCATGGTCCAGATACACAGTAGGTCCTCGATACAGAGAAATATAGACCTACAAACAGAACAGGGGATCTGCTGCTATGTACGATAACCTTGCTCAGTTCTGGGAAAAGATAGGAAAAGAAGAGCATACCTCACATCCATGTACACCAGCCCTGGAAACAGTCACTGGACATCTTTGGCCAAAAAAAAAAAAAAAAAAAAACCACACATCTCAATAACAATGGGATCAATTTTGACATTAACAGGAATATTACCAAAGCCCAAGAGATACATTTAAATTCACCAAGCTCTTCGACAGATAATATAAAAGCTCTAACTTGCTCTCTAGAAAAAAAGAAAGAAACTTTCATTTATGGCTTCCCAGCTTTGCTAATCTTGCCCGTTAGGTCAAAATATTGCATTTTACACAGGATGCCAGATCATACAAGACTGATGTAATACTCAGGCACAAAACCAGCTGGCAGATTTAACACTGAAATCCCCTTTATTCAGAAGGCACAAATCAAACCCATGATGCCTTTTTTGACAGATTCCTGCATGTTCCTCATTATGGAAAGATGAGGGAAGACAAGTCTGCGTTCTAGGGCACCAGGCTCACCTCCTGCATTTGCATACGCAGTCATTTGTAAACGAAAGAAACACATCCCCGCATTTGCCCAGAGGTAAATGTTTACTCAGAAAGGTGACTTGTGACATTGACTATCACGTCAGTTTTCCATCTGCATGTTTGAAGGTAATGCATCCTTCCTTTAAGTGCTTTGGTACCGCTTCTTGGTTTCCTTATTTCGATGAGCAGAGTGACACCCAGACCTCCAGGTCGCAATTTGAATAACTTTCTGAGAGAAGTGAAAAATGCAATAAGGCTTCTTGCCAGGCCAAGGACAGGCGCTCTGGTTGCCAAAATAAAGAAACAAAAATAAATAAAGTAAGTAGCACAAGTGAAGTCTTTCCTCTTCCTTACCCCGCCAGACTCCACTAGCTAAGGGCAAAGGCTCACCTGTGGCAGTGGGGGATGCTTCTCTACACTGTGGTCCATCCCTGGAGGTCTCCCTGGAACATTTGCTCAGGTAGCTGAGTGGCTCATCAGCATAGCAATCTGCCCAGTCAGCTCCAACCATGGGAGCAGCGCAGTGTGGCTGGTGAGGAGGCTCGCAGGAGAGCTCCCCTGGGCAGGTGGGGAGGCACATCCATGCAGAGATCATAAATATGCATCTTGGCCCCATCTCCTCTGCATGCTGGGGAGAGACTGGAGCAGGGAAGAATCTCCCAGAGCCGCCCTTCCACCCAAGATCGGCTCTCTGTTTAGATCTAAGCAGGCAGGGTGGGAATCAACCGACCTTCTGTAACCCAAAGGCTACAGTGAGAGTTCTCCCCAGCTTCCAGATGGCGGGGCTTACAAATCGCCTTCAAGAGAGGTCTCTTTTTCAAGATGACTGTTTGACAGGTGGGGTACCACGATGAGTAAGAAGGGATCTCACTCCTTGGAGAGCTGACAATCTAGTCAATTTAAATTAAATTGCTAAGTTAATTTAAATAGAATATAAGAAGCGCTATGATGGAAAACAGATGGTGTCAGGAGAGCCTGGAAGAGGAACCTTACTTAACTGTGGGTGGTATGGGGAAGGAAGGGGAGGGTCACTGGGAATTTCTCAGGAGAAATAAAATGTGGACTGAAACCCAGCACAGACAGTGGTGTGGAGCTTCAAAGGGGGGTCTATGCATCCATCACCAGGTGGACTCAGTCGTCCCCCTCCAGTTGAAACCCCAACAGTATCTTTCTGCCACAGCTGGAATGTTCAGTTGAGAATTTTCTAGCATCTCCTTGTCTTCCAAAGACTATCTAATGATGTCTATTTTAAGGAGCCAAAATAAAGAGACACAATGTAGACCATTAGCAGAAGCGGCTGGGAAATTCTGACTTGCATTGATTGAGACACCTTCCCAGGAAGAGAGCTGGGATTATATACAAGTATGCTGCTTTTAGTTACGCTGGCTGATGGGCCAGACAGGGATGAGAGGGAGAGATTTTTAATAAAAAGAAGAGAGAGAGAGAGAGAGGGGGGGGAGGGAGGGAGAAGCTCACTGTAAATTAGCACTTGTCAGCTCAACAAGTTGGTGAGCCAGGGGAAGGTTTAATTAAAGTAAACAGACAATTTAAAGTGAGGGAAAGTTCAACCTCCACGGGAGGAAAATTCTAGGTATCAAAACAAATTCGTGAAAATTTAGAAGTACTCAGTGCCATTTATCGTGTATTCAGGGCCTGGGGTGGTAATGAAGTTAGCAAATTTCTCTCAAGTTGAACCTGAGCTTGACTTTGGTTATTAGCAATACGGGCAGTTGAAGGCAGTGTGCTTATGGAAGGCATCTTTTCTATTCTTTTACTTCACCAGAAACACTATATAATAAGAACACAATCTCGATTTGGCACCCAGGGCCTCTGTGTCTCAGCTTCTTGCTTTACTTGGGGACATTTGACATTTGCTGATTGCCTGGGAGCCTGAGGCATATAGGACACAATGACAGACTTGTGAGCTGGGAAAAGCTTGTGGGGAAATGCGGGGCTTTCTGTCCTCCACATAAGGCAAGACAGAGAAAAAAGAGCACGCTAAACATGTACCCCAAGAAGGACGTTTGAGGGACCATTGTGGAAGAGGTTACAGAAAAAATGTACGAGCCAGTGGAAGGGGAGGAGTGCTTAGCAAAACTCTTTCAGACACAGCGTGAATGTGGCATTCATGACCTCACAGTGGCTGGTGCTACCTACAGATCAAAATATCAAAATGGAAGAGGGACTAGTTGGAAAGAAGGGATTCAGAGGAAGAGATACAGTGGAGAGGGAAGGGGATGGTGGGGGGATTATAATCACAGTATATGATCTATATGGAGGTTGTCCGTAAAATAAGCCATGAGCTTAGCATGGCTGCTAACAATAAAAGAGCCAGAAAAAGACACTTTCATCACTTTAAAAAATATTTTTTTGTTTATTTATTTGCAAGCAGAAGGGGAGAGAGAGAAGAGAGACCAACAAAGAATGGGCATGCCAGGGGCTCCAGCCGCTGCAAACAAACTTCAGGTGCATACACTACTTTATGCGTTTGGGCGTAAATAGGTACTAGGGAATTGAACCCAGGTTGTTAGGTTTTGCAGGCAAGCACCTTAACCATTGAGCAATCTCTCCAGATGTGATGGTTAAGTTCATTTGTCAACTTGACCTATGTAATAATCCACAGTAATCTTGGGTGGGTCTCTGAGTTTGCCTGCAGGAAGGATTGACAAATTCCTTTTGGGATTTTGGAGAAGGGAGGAGGTCCCTTCTCCAGAGTGAGCCCTTCCCTCCAGTGGGTGGGTCTCCCAGAAGGGGACTAGATATAAGGAAGCATGAAGGGAAGGAAACCCTCTTCCTTCCTCCCCCAGCTGCTGGTGCTTCTTTGTGACTTGCTCTCACATCCTGCTCTCCTACCCTTCCTGGACATCGGAACCCAGTTTCCTTAGCCTCACATCATGGACTGAAGAGCAGCTGCTTCCCATGGAGCCATCAGGCCTTCTGGGCTGGATGGGGACTGCTGAGGCCTCCAGCCATGTGGACTGAACAGCTACTGGTTTCTTCACCTGTGGGCCTGCAGACTGCTATTGTTGGACTGTCGTAAGCTACCCCAATAAATTCCCTTTTACTATAATCCATTCTATCAACCCTGTTTCCTCTAGAGAACCCTAAGACACCAGCTCTCTTTTATTACTTTTGAGTGACAATTTTGAATAGCTGTGTGCGTTAGATCTATGGTCCTGGGTTCTAGGATGGCTCCTTGTAAGGAGAAGGTAGACCAAACAGAGTGTGTATATGGAATTTGTAAGCTGGATCATCAGTGGTAATGGAAAGAAATGAAAGGAGGAAGAAGACAAAAACCTTGGACAGCTCAATTGGATTTTGGAAAGATATTTCTTGTGCGACAGCCATTCTTGGTGGGGGGGGGGACAAAGGTGCTTTGAGAGGGTGAGAAATAGAGGTCTTATAGGAACTCTTTTGGGAAGAACTAAAGAAGGAACTCTGGTCTTGCAGCCTCTACATAAACTCAGTGAAGCATTTTTTAGTTGGATATCTTTAAAACTGGGTCAGAGAAAGGGGAAAACCACCCTGAATGCTGATGCTACCTTATACTAGATTGAATACATTGTGGCAGGAAATGTGTCAAAACCTTTGTCTAAGCACAGAAGTGGGCTAGCACAGCAAAAACCTTTCAGACAAACAGAGATCAATATTGGCACAGTATGGAAAGTCAGCCTCTAGTCCCCAGCCTCTGACCATGACCTACTGACAACGGAACATGAAGGAACACCCTTGGAGGTGCCACAGGGTCACGCATTGGCCAAATGAATTCATGAAGAGGAGAGGAATGGAGGTGCACAGCCCATGTTGACATTCTGTGTTCTTTTTGACTTTTAATGTCATCTCTTCTACCTCATAAAGAAGTTCTGGGACTTTACAGATGTGCAAACCATACAATGAGACGTGGTTAAGTTCTCTCATGCTTGAGAAAAGAGGTCTTAAGCTTGGAAGAAGCTGGTAGGTAATTAGTTCAGTTGGAGAGGACCCTGGAGCTATGTCTGCATGCATGTGCAGGTGTGTGTTTATGTGTGTGCAGGTCTGAAAGCGCCACTTTGATTTGCTTCCAAAGAGCCATCTGAGAACCAACAACAACACATTCCTTGAGCTAGCTCTGTGTGACTTGCATCAGCTTAAGTTTTTCCAACCAGGAGCTGCTGCCTATAGCATTTGTAGCTATTGGTGGGGAAAAAAACAGATGATTCAATGGTGATGAAATTTTTCCAGTTTATTTCTTTGTTGGATGTGGGCTTTCTGGCGTGCTGTGTTTCCATCTCGGGCCTAGTGGATATAGGATCATTGCTGTAAGAAATGCCACGAGAGCTTCTAAGATGCCAGGAGGGGAACTCCAGTTTCTGCAGAGTCCAGGGATGGCTTCTGGTCCTTTTCCTTGGCTGATGGGCCTCAGTCCATGATCCACAGAGCCATGTGTGGCTTTGGGTTAGCATTGTTCAGTGATTTTAATTTTCTCTTTCTCTTTTCAACTTGAGAGCAATGTAACAGCAAATCATCAGCCATTGTGATGGTTCAAATGTAATGTCCAACACCCCCTCCGCAACACGTATGTTGCGGACAGCACACACAGGCTAATGTACTTGACCACTTGGTCCCCAGCAAAGAGGCACTGTTTGGAAAGATTATGAGATGCTTAGGAGATGGAGCCTTGCCGGAGGGAGTGTGTCACTGCAGGGGGGTGGCTTGGGGAGTTACAGCTTGGCTTTGCTGGCAGTTTTCTTTTTCTACTTCCTCCATGCTGATGCGATGATACAACTCAGGCTTCCTGCTCCTGCCATGCTTTCCTGCCATGATGGGCTCTATCCTCTGGAATGACAGTCGAGAAAAACTCTTTCCTTCCCCAAACTGCTTCCAGTTGGGTATTTATTCATAGTAATGAGATAATAACTAATACAACCAGTTATAAAGCCAAAGATATTTTTTTCAGTAATAGCAATGTTTTCATAAACTATAATTTTCAGGATGAATTTGCCTAATTACAGCCTGTGTTTCTTAGAGTGGACAATTGCAGCAGTGAGATTTTGTGAAGCTAAGGAATTATTATTTGGAGTGACCTCCTTGAGACACTAACTCATTTGGCAAAACATTGGCAGAGAGCTTGACATTTACCAGACACTCTTCTGGATTCTTTGAGTAAAGTAGTAAATAGCATACACACAGGTTCCACGTTGGTGGAGTTTTTGTGTTGGTGGATAGAGGAAAACAGATCACATAATAAATATTTACACTGTAGAAATCTTAAGTGTCATGGAAAAAAAAGTAAGAGTAGGAAATAAGAGAAAAAAGATCAACATAGAGGTTGCTGCAGTTACCTTCTTGTTTATTGCTGGCACAATATGCCAGACCAAAAGCAGCTTATGGGGGGAAAGGAATTATTTCAGGCTTACAGTTCCAGGGAAGGGAAACTTCATCATGGTGAAGGGAGCTGGCTCACTCCATCACACATCCATAGCTGAGCAGAAAGAATACAGTAAGCATGAGCTAGCTCTGAATACACCATAGGACTGGACATAAGATCCACCCCCCAGCAACACACCTCCTTCAGCAGGGCTCCACCTGCTGGAGACTATGCAGGAGGCTTAATCTAAAATACCTGAGGCTATGGGGGACATTTACATTCAATGGGGGGGGGGAAGGAGGAAGGGATTAAAAATTGAAGGGATATATAGGAGAGAGAGTGATGTTTCCACACATAGTCATAATAAGATACAGTACAAAGAGCCTTAAAAGACATCAAACCATCAAAAATCCTGGCTATTTGTGCCACATATTTGGCCTTCAATGGGTCAGTTTTTGGCCCAGGGGATGGACAGTGAAGAGCAGTAAGAAGCCAGCTGCAGGGTATTCCCTGGTATCAACACTCACATTCAGGGACCCTGTTAATACCTACCTAACAGGGTAGCCTTTTCATTACCTTGTAATTACCTCCTGAGCCAATAATTGAAATTCTAATAAAAGCAAGAGAGAAAAGACAAATAGAAAAGAAATAACTGAGAGAATCCTGGGTTTCCTGCCTTTGGATGCTAGGGCCAAAGTCTAACTCACAGAGACTATATATAGAGCCATGCATTCCGTGTATGTTCCCATGCCTCCAACAGTGTATTAAATTCTTTCCTTGTCTGACATAAAGTAATAACAGAGCGTTGTCACTGTCCTGAGAACAGAAGATGGGATGATTTAATTTCTCTTTCTTCCAGAAGCATGTCTGTCTTCTATGTAATGATAGTTGAGAAGAAACTGGTTGTGGTCAGAACTTACTGCCCCCTTCAGGAAGGAAGGGTAAAAGCAGCGAGGATCAAACACCTTTGTATAGAGATGTGTAATAGGAGAGAGCTGGCCATTGCATTTACCTAAAGAGTTTAATTTAGGACTCTCTTCCTCTTTCCAAACACCTTCAGTGTCTTTGTAGTGACAACATGACTCAAGGAGCTCAAATAAAACCAGGATCAAGTATGGTCAATTTCATTAGTGGAAGAATAAACAGTGAAAACCAAAATCTGTTGTTTCTTTGTTTTGTTTTGTTTTACAGAACACGGTACCTTATTCCACACCCTGAAACTCTAGAAATGCTGTGTTCAGGTTGAGCTTGTCAGCACTTTTGTAAGTTGCTGTGGCATCACTGTGATTGTAGGAACATCCAACCTTTGGATCCTTCTCAGGGCAGACAGATCTCATGGTCTCTTCCCAGGCCAGACACCATGATGGAAGAAGACAGACTCCCATACTCTCCCATGGATCAGAACGCCCAGGCACATCCTGGCTTGTCCAGCATGGTGCATTCTGCATTCCTGTCCTGTCTGTCCTCACATCTCTGTGACTCACTCCCCAACTCACCCACACCTCCTCTCTTCCCTAGCACTCTTCCCATTCTTGGGAATAAATGTCTTTATCCTCATGAAATTTTATGACAGTAGGAAAGGCTCAGGAGAATCTGCAAATCTTTCCACTTACAGATTGAGTCCTAATGAATGTTTCCATGTGCAGAAGGTAAGTTCTTCATAGCCAAAGCTCAGAAAAGCAAACATGTCATAGTACTCAACATGTGTTGGGTTCTCTGGAACATTTAAATTCAACCATTTCTATGAGACAAGTTCTTTGTGGGTTTTTTTTTTGTTTTGTTTTGTTTTTGTTTTTCAATGTAGGGTATCATTCTAGCCCAGGATGACCTGGAATTCACTATGTAGCCTCTGGGTGGCCTTGAACTCATGGTGATCCTCCTACCTCTGCCTCCTGAGGACTGGAATTAAAGGCGTGCGTCACCATGCCTGGCTGAGCCAAGTTCTTTGAATGAATTGATATCATTTCTTCTTTGCAATCACTTTAAAGGATACTAAAAGAGAGTGGCTAAACAACTTTCTAGTTAAGGAGCAGCTAAGAAGAAACAGAACTGGGATTAGAACCCAAGACTCTGAGCTTATTCTTTTAATTTTTGGGCCACTGTCTGTATAACCACTGTGCCTAGGGAAAGTATTATCTACTTATGACAGAATTCCATATTTATGTCAAATATTAAGCTCTCCAGAGCAAATGCAACATGGCTACTATTATAAGAACAGACAACTCTGGCAAGAGGAAGTTGGCTATACTACCTGTGACTCTGCCCCCAACCACACACCTCCTCCAGCAAGGCTCCACCTCCCAAATTGCCATCAGCTGGAGACCAAGCATTTAGAACTCATGAGTTTAGAGGGGACAGACAGTGTGGTATCAGGACACAGGCTTAGCTAGGCTCTAGTTTTATCTCTAGCTGATATTTATCACTCAAGATCCTAGCATGAAATCAAATGATACTCAAACGGGGTAAGGTGAGGAGAACTTAATAAGGGATGTGCTTGCCCTTTAGGGATACCAGAAGGAACGGCACAATGCTTTTAGGCTAAAAAAAAAGTGGGAAGCTGGTATCCCTACCAGCCCTCATCCCTCCCCAGGGGCAAAATGAAGGAAGGAATCCAGAAAGCAAAGGTCATATAGAGAGGCTACCTGGGGATGTTGGGGTTTGGAACCAGGGAAACAGCTAACCTGGGAATCAGCATCCCTGCTTCCTTTCATCTAGTCTTTGCTTTTTCCCTGACCTTTCAATGTGGCTTCTTCCCATTAAATAAGCCCCAGGGACAAAGCCCATGTGGATAGCTCTCAGGGAAGAGTATCTTGAAGGTGGTCTGAGGGAAACGTGAAGGACAACAGACACTGTGTGGCACAGTCACTGTCAGAGTAAACTGGGGCAAACTTCACCCTCCCTGGGACATAATTTCTTCATCATTATAATGAGACAATTAGACCACATGTAATTTACACTGCCTTCCAGCTCTGACATTTTAAAGTTTTATGAATCCAACCTCCATCTATTTCTCAAGAGATCTTCAGAATAACTTAAAAAAAAATAAAGTCTGAGTGGCCACCTCCACATACAAGCTCTTGGGGTGTTCTGCATCGTTTCGGCACGTGTGTGTTGGTGAACACAGGCTGAGGCTAAGGTCGGAGAACATTTGCACCTTTCTGGAAGTAACCAGGAAGGGAATCGTTAAACAATGCAAGGAAAACATCTGAGAACAGGAAAATGGCCATGGCAAGAAAGTAATGTAATGCAGAAGCCTTTGCTCATTTCAATGTAAAATTAAAGGCACAGGACAAGTAGACATTGCCCAGCATGTGTGGAAAACTAGCAGAGACATGACACATGTTTCCATGTGGGCTGATGGTTTTCAGGTCATTGCCCCATTGTCTCAAAGAGCTACTGGTCACGAGTGTATATTTGGCATTTGGCCTTGGCTGAGGACAGCTGGTGGCGGGAGTGGCAGGAACGTGTGCCTCCCTGAGTCATATGGGGCTTATCTAAGTAGCCTTGACAATGTGCTTTAAGGTGCTCGGTGAACTGTCCCTAGTCTTGAGGTTTCTCACTGGCAGACGCTCAAGGAAACACTGAGTGTGCCCAAATAGACAGAGACACAGGTTTGCGATGAGGGCACCTGTCCTTCATGGCTTCTCAGGACAAATTTATCCCCCAAAGGCTGATATAACTGAAGCGTGGAGTTGGAAAGGATTGTTGGGGTTGCTTGAAGGTATTTTGAGATTTTCACTGTGGCTTCGTATATCACTTCTATTTGTAAATGAAATTATAGACCCAGGGCTTGTAGCTTCAGGACTCAGAGTGCTCACTTTCACCACTGATCAGATTCACGGATATCTTTTTTCATCAAATGAGAGGACAACAGAACATTTCTGAGGTCCTAAACTCAGTGAGCAATGAAAGGAAATTCACATGAACACGCTGGAGGGCTGGCCAGTCAATAAGAGTGGGGTGCTCTAGGTGAAGTCAACCTGTGTCACAACTGTCAAGTACAAAGACAGTAGGTAAAAAAGAAGGGAAGTCGATAGGGATGTGCAGTTTTAGACACCCGTTCATGGTCTTGGAACATGTGGCCACTTTGTGGATAAGTGGGAGACTACTCTGTATGTGTGGATGCCATGAACAATGCAGAAGTAACAAGTTATGCTTATAGTTCAGCATATATATATATATATATATATATATATATATATATATATATATATATGAAAACTAAACCTTGAGGCATGGAATGAATAAGTATACCAACACTTACTAATGATTTAGCCTTGAGTGAGTCCTAGGCCTTTAGTTTCTTTGTTATAAAACAGTGGAGCTAATGATAATATTGATACATACCACCCTGGACGGATCCGATGGTCCTATGACAAGTAAAAGCACTTTGTAAATAAAACACAAGTTGCCCTAAAATGCCAGAGCTGGTGATTATTCCATGTGCGATGACATCACAGCACCCATTTTCATGATGGCATACCTGGATGTTTTGTTAGCAAACCCAGGCAAGGGATACCAGATCTTCTTCAAAGGCTGCTCAGTGTAATACACACCAGTTACAAAGAGCGAGACAGACACATCTGCATGTTGGCTAATCGCTTCCTCCCTCTTAGGTTTTGGCAATTTTAAGAATATTTTAACACAGCACTATGGTTGAGGGCAAAGCCATTAGCTCACAGAGATCTCCCACAAATAGGTCCCCAGAGGATGAGCAATACGCTACAGATGTAGACAGGGTAAGTTGAAATCAAGTACTTTGGCAACAGAATGCTTGACTTAGCAGATGTTTACAGTTAATAAATCCCATTTTGTATCTATTTTCACAGAATATTTTTTTTTTCTGCTAATATACCTGGCAGCCCTCACGAAGGAAACAGACAAAATTCAGATCAACAGCCTGACGGGAATTAGAAATGACACTCAGTGACAAGAATTCCTGAGTGCCGTAGGAGAATTGTGGTGCAAGCTCAAATGGCACCTCTGCCAAGTCATCCTCTTTCCCTGGACTCCCGCTGAGGGGTTAAAGTAAATACGCCAACTTTCCTGCCAATTACCAGAGGTTCCTGGGAAGCCCCATCTGCATGCATATCCATCAGGCCTCCTTACCCAGGGACTGCATTCCCACCTTCCCATGGCGATCACTCACAGACTGAGGTGAGACACTGGTGAGTCTCCCAAAGTGGTGGCCTGGCTAGCGTTCAATTGTGCCAGGCACGCTAATGATCACGAGAGGTTGGCTTCCATCCGCATGGGCTGAAGGGGCTGCTCTTCACTTCTTGTTGCCCTCCAACTACAAAACAATTCACCAGCCACCTCCATCCGACACAGCTGAGGCCTTCTCCAGCTGGGAAGGAGAAACTGAATTGGCAAAATGTGCCCTCCCCCTCCTCCCTTTCGGCTCCCTTCCCTGTAGACAGGCTCAGCGTGAGGTTCCTGAGGAATTAGTTGCAGGAGGACGCCTCCCCTGCTGGCAGCCAAATGCCAGCCACACGTTCTGCCCATGTAATGCGTCTGACATTTCTGCATCTCTCTGGGTTAACATTCTTTGACACGAACTTTCTGAAATATCTCTTTAGAAAGGTTTGTGTGTGTGTGTGCGCAGTTTTTGTTGTTTCATGACATCATCGCATGCCTTTAATTCTTTTAAAAAATTATTCTCTTAGTTCTGACACATCTCTGCTTTGGCATTTCTACTTAGGCAGAAGGAATTGGTTTCAGAAGGCTGAAACCCCACCCTTGAAACCATGTGCACATTCCTGTTGAGGGATGTCTTAAAATGTTCATCAGATCTCACCCTCCCTCAAATCAAACAAGAGCTAAAGTCCAGGAGGGTGGAGTGTGAGTGACAGCCTGGCATGTTTACAGTTTAGCTACCTGTGGTCACATCATGGTAAGGTACCTGTCTGTGAAATGGGATCCACCCCTCCTTTCCGGTCAGATACCGGTTGAGGGGATTTATGAAGTCTGAAAGGAATTCTTCCTTGCTTTTTGTACTAGGAAACATTCCACCTTTCTTGTGTTTCCTAATATCTGAAGGGCTAATTAGCTCTACAGAGCTCTTAAACATTCAAACGAGGGTAGCCTATGAGGAGAAGAGAGAAAAATCACTATGCCCTCTGGAAAGAGAGTCTTATTAAAGTAGCCTAACTACCCAGAAATAGTTTCATCCACAAATTATCTACTTTTTCTGTAGGGATTTTGAATATTTTCATGATATTTATTAGTAGGCATATGTGTTGGGTGGGTGGGGGCACACCAGGGCCTCTTGCCACTTCAAGCAAACATTTGATTCTTTCATCACTTGAAAATCTTATTTTCAAGTGGGTCTTTCTCCCTCTCCCTCTCCCTCCCTCCCTCTCTCTCTCTCTCTCTCTCTCTCTCTCTCTCTCTCTCTCTCTCTCTCTGTGTGTGTGTGTGTGTGTGTGTGTGCAAGAGAGAGAGAGAAATAGAGTATGGGTATGCCAGGGCTTCCTTGCACTGCAAATGCCCTCCAGATGCATGCACCACTTTGTGCATCTGACTTTACATGGGTGCTGGGGAATTGAACCCAGGCTGTCAGGCTAGCAAGTAAGTGCCTTTAACTTCTGAGTCATCTTTCTAACCCTCATCACTTTTTGTACCTGGCTTACATGGGAAGTTTGGGAATCAAATCTGGGCTAGCAGGCATTGCCAGAAAGGGCCTTTCACCACTGAACCATCTTTCCAGACCCCCACCCATAAATTTTTTTAACAAGGAATGGATGACATAAATATGTCAAATGGAGGAAATATGATGAAGCATCAGTGAATCCCCACAGCCATTGGTGTGGACAGGCCAATGGGATGATGGCATATGGCCATAGCAGAGGGGTTGCTGGGCATAGATCAGGGACCCGGAGGACACCTCTCTGTGTTATGTACCACTGCAGAATCTGTAAGGGCCAGGCAACCCACCCTGAACTACGATTATGAGGCTCATCAGGTAACCTTACCTGGGACTCTCCGGGCAGAAATCCCATCCATGGTTCCTCTCAGGGACTTCTGTCTAAGACAATAGCAGCCGGGTTAAGCCTGTGTATCTATCAGTGGACTGCACACGTTCACATCCCTGCGTGGTCACATGCTAATTATTCTCCTCTTAGGCAAGTGGCTTAAGCAGACTGTGCCTCAGTTTCTTCCTCTATCATACAGGATGATTCTAGAAGGTATACTTTAAAGGTTTTTTTTATAATAAAACTATTTGAAACACTGCCTTTAACAACAAAAAGTTATTAATACCCAGCCTCTTTGTGATTCCTCTCCACAGGAGGGAAACTTAGTCCCATTCTATTCTCAGCTACTTATGGTTGTCAAAGTTTTCTTTTCTGCATTGGGTCCAAATTAAGCTCCCTGTGCTTTCCATCCGCTTAGCTCAAGTCTATTAGGAAGCTGCGAGCCAGGGTCTCATTTCTCTTCTTCGGACAGTTCGTCACAATAGTTGAGACAGCTGTAATGTATTCCCAAGTCTTCTCAACACCAAACCTTTTCAGTGTTAAGCAACCTTTCCTTGCATGGCAACTTTCCCAGATTCCTCTGCATCCTTATCACCTTTCTCTGTATGCAGCAAGGCTTGTCAGCCTCCCAAAGCTGCACAGTCTCCTGTGGCAGAGAATTTCTGGGTGTGGTTTAGAAGGAGACTATTTTTTGTTAGCCTAGATATGCCATTGATTCAATCACAAAAACTGCTGGGTACTGCCAAAAGTGCACACTCAAATATCCACCCATCCTCTTGCCCAAAAATGTTTTCTTGAGGTTCTTTAAACTGTGAATGAGTTTTTTTTTCCCCTAAGAAAAGTAGGAAGGACATAATCTTGTATCTTGTGTACAGACACACATAACTGAACTTCCTGAAAAATCTTCTTACTGCTGTCCTGGATGGGATTTCTATCTGGAATGAGGTTTGCAATCCATCTGGTGATCAGTCATTCTAACCATCTTATTTTCCCAAGGACACTCAAAGAGTTTAAATGACTTACCCAAGCTTAGCTCCTGATGGAGTTGAGAACTGAGGCAATATAAAATCATGACTAGAACACTTCCTGTATCTCCTGATGACCAACTGAACATCAGTTTTGTTCATGACCTCAGTATAACCCAGTCTATTTCTCTCCCAAAGAGATTTATCAAAAGCATGTGGTAATTTTCTATCAGGAGAAGCCAGGACACTTGATTAGCCTCGCCTGGTGACACACCTGTTTGTAGGTGTGGTCAGTGATGAATGTGAAGTCCAGAGATCACAATAGTCTTTCAAGGAGATGAACAGATAATAATCATATACTCAATATTTTTAAAAGCTAGAAGAAAATATTATGAATATTTTCACTATAAGGATATGAGAAAAAAAGCTTGAGTAGGTATGCACTTAATTTGATTTAAACATTATCTAAGTATCACATACTATATCCACTAATACATACATATATACAGATATATTTAGCCAAAGGAAACTCCATCAATTTAACTTAAATTACAAAGAGATGGAATACCACGAGCTATTAGTAAACTTTGCACACGCTTTGCTAAAGCAGTTAACTCTAGATTTCTTGGGATCAGGCATCACAGCATCTTTGTTAGCAGGTCCCCTGTGCCACATCTGTGCATATGCACGGTGACAGCATGTCCCCTTCACAAAAGCACTCCCTGGCCGGCAAAGAAATCATACAGGAAGGAAAGGACTCCTTCAGATACTCCACTCTAATGGGAATTTTAAATATCTGCTTTTGACTTGCCTGGTGAAGATAATGTAAACTAAATATAAGGTGTGCATATATAGCTCAGAATTGTAGGGAAGCCACTTGTACATTCATTTTTGAATCTGAAGCAGTCGTATCTAAAATAAAAATACCAACAGGAGCTGCTATAAAACCAATGCAGCACAACACTCACACCTCTCCATCTGTTGAGTCCTGCTCGACACGTGAGAAAGCATTTCCTTGACTTTCTCTGCTTACCGTGACCTCTCCCGTTCTCGTTTTAACTTGCTTAATTCTCAGGGCACTGGCTCATATTACACTTTCATAAGTCTGTGTACGAACATGTCGCCCTCACTATGCAAACTCCTGTGAGATGACGATGAATCAGCAGGCTGATCCCTGTCACACATGCCAACCTGCCAGCCCTCTCCCACCATCATTCTTGCTCTTTTCTTCTATAATGCTTTACCGATAGAACAGGCAAGATGGCTTCCTCCCAACAAACCTGGTCATTGCCCCGCCCCACTTTGTTTGTTTGGTTTTCAAGGTAGGGTCTCACTCTAGCCCAGGCTGACCTAGAATTCACTATGTAGTCTCAGGCTGGCCTTGAACTCACTGTGATGCTCCTACCTCTGCCTCCCGAATGCTGGGATTAAAGCCATGCTCCCTTCTTAATCCTTAATTTTGGCGTGGCATGGTGGTGCACAGCCTGAGACTACATAGTGAATTCCAGGTCGACCTGGGCTAGAGCGAGAGCCTACCTTGAAACCCACCCCCCAAAAAATATCATTCATATATATATATATATATATATATATATATATATATATATATATATATATATACTTGACTTTGTCCGAGAAGGCATTTCTGGGTGTGTATTCCTTGGATGGCACATGGTACCCTGGAAAGTCTTATTCCTTTCTCCTTCTGGCTACCTGTCATCCCTCCCCTCTGTGTCCCTGTGCCCTATGTCTGACTCAGCCTCCCTGTCCTCTCAGAACTCATCACCACCCCTTCCAGGACAAATGTTTTCTTTCTCTTTCTCCTTATCCTTCCTTCTTGATATTAAACAGACCACTTCTTTAGCCATTCCTGTTACCATATTCAAGCCAGGTTCTGATCTTGCATATTGTGGTTTTATCCTATTTCAAGAACCTCCCAGAACATATTTCCCAGTACACTGGTAGAATGAGATATAAGCACGCCAGGAAAATGTGAAGTCTTATGTTCTAGGAACCTTTTCCTAAATAGCCGTGCCTCTGAAGTAGAGATTCTTTCTCCTCTTGGAAATAAAATATCAGCCCAGACATATTTCTACAGGTGGGAGGGAAGTTACCTTAATGCTGAATCAGTCACTCACATCATTTTTATTAAAAAATAGAAGTGCCCCAGGCTGGAATGTGTACTTTAATGGCATACTGATTTCTTTGCTTAATGAGTTTAATATTCAAAAAGGCTCCCAGAAGACTAGAGGGAGGATCAAAGTGTAGGTGAATTGCTGGTGTATGTTTTGGAAGTCCCTGACCCTCATGTGTTAACACCCTCTGCGGTAGACCAGTTGCCCCAGCAGGTCACCACAAAGGCACCACACCTGAACACACCCCCTTATAACTCAGCCCACAAGAGTCTAAAGAAGATGGCTACCTATGAGGTGACGAGGACAACATCCTTCCAAGAGTTGGTCCACTGGGGCTCCCTTAACTTGTCAATGCAAGGAGCACCCCCAAATGTACTTTGTGATAAGACTTAGGGGTACAACTGAAGCACAAATGAGCACAGTGGTCCATGCTACAAGAGCAGGAGTGGTGGAAGGACAGGGGAGAAGTCGGAGCACTCTGGGCCTGGTCCTGTGCCCTCCCTACTTATGCCAGGAATTGTTAGGGTCCTCGAGGCAGGGTGTGAGCATACCCACATCATGAACCCACTCTGCCGCTGGCTCTCTGACACCTTTCATCTTTAAAACATCGCCACTACTCTGAAGCAGTCCAATTCGCCTACTTACAGCATGGGGAGATTAGCATTAGTATTTTTTTTTTAGGGTGAACAAGGTAGCTAAGAGCAAAGAGATTCCAGATCCCAAGACCCTGCCTATCTCTCCTCCCATAACAAAAGGAGAGGAGGATCTGATTATTCCCATGAGATGCATAGTTCATGAGTTTTGGGGTGAGGAGCAGAGATACTCATTCAAAAATAGAGCTTTCAAATGTCACTGTGTAGTCTGTGGCTGACACCACTGTGTCTCCCGCTGTTTCCAAGCTGACCTCACAGTGGGTCCAGGTCTAGTACTGAGTTCACAAAACTGCTCAGCCTATTACAGATTTCTGTCTTTGACCTTTCATTCTCCTACGTTCACTTTAGTATAAATATGCGAACATCCTGTTTTCTTAACCCACTAAATTATAAGTCTCTTAAAGGCAGAAGCATGTCAAATTCATGGCTGTGTTCTCATTGTTTTTAGTCTAATGCCTTGTATCCTTTTTGTCCTCAATAACATGACCATATTCGCTTCTGCCTCAATTTCTCCATTATTAACCAATTATTCCATCAGGTATGTAATGAAACTAATATATATATGTATATATATATATACATATGATTAATTGTCATCCTATTTTAATAAAAAATCAGCTTTCGTAGACAGAACTTTAAATTTTACTGAGAACTTTAATATATGAACATACAGTAATGTGATCATGTTTCTCTCCCTTTATCTTCTGTTTTCTTCTCTGTCCCCATGTCCCCAGGACCCTCCTCTTTCAGGATAGTCCCTCAACTGTGCTGTCTCATTCCTTCTGTTCTCCATATCAAACGTTGTTGGGCTCAAAACGATGCTGGTCTTGTGGGGTTATCTGTAACTACTGAGGACTCAGGAATGCACTAGTTGGTTCCAGACAGAACTTTTTTACATCACGTTTTTAGATATGTGTCAAAGAAAGTTAGAAAGTTCATGGGATTAGAAAGGTTTTCAATCTATACCATAAAATGATGTAACCAAAGTGCAGAGCGAAACAATTTTATATTCTTTTCTTAAAACCAGTAAAGACATTTTTTTTTAAAAAAAAATTCTGAGCTTGACTAACGAGAACAATTTCTATCCGTGACTACAGGCAATCAGAAGGAATAGACACCTAATTCTTCAGAAGGAAGGGGTTTAAATGGTTTGGGCCTGCTGTGTTTTCAAAGAGCAAATCTGATAGGCTGTGTGGATTATGAAAAGCAAAACTTGGCTTATTCTGGAAATCTTTCAGGAAGAAAGATCATGCACCTAAAGGTTTCTGACAATAGCAAAGTAACAAGAATTAACGTTGGAAGCTTCATAAGGAACTGTACTGGGAACTGAAAATGCAGAGAGAAGAAGCTGAAGTATTACTCAGCGTGTCACTTACAGCGATAAAACAGACAGAAGAACAGGAGATACACTAAGCTGGAGAGATGGCTCAGTAGTTAAAAAGGCACTTTCTTGAAAAGCCTGATGGCCTGGATTCCATTCCTTAGTAGCCACATAAAACCGGATGCTTGTGTCTGGAGTTCATTTATAGAGACAGTAGGCCCTGACATGCCCATACGCACACACACATATTCTCTCTCTCTCTCTCTCTCTCTCTCTCTCTCTCTCTCTCTCTCTCGTAAATAGATAAAAATGATTTTAAAAAGAACAAAAGCTACCCTGATTTATTCAGACATTTCAGTACAGGATGGCCTGTTATTTTCTAATTCATGAACGAATTGGGGCAAACGTCATAGAATATATTGACACTGATGGTCAACTCTACAGCAAACCCAGTCCGTCAAATGAAAGGGAGGGTACTTCTATACCCTCAAAGGGATGACATCCCTCCTTCCCATGATCAAGTAGCTCAGAAAAGGTTCAATCAATGCTACCGAAATTTGGCCAAAGTATTCACATTTCAGCTGTCTATAAGCTTGAGGTATTACAGTCCAGAGGCATATCTTCAAGAAACTTAGAGGGAACATAAATAGACTCTTAGAATAGAAACGGCTCTTTCAGCATAGGTTAATGGAAGATATGTTATCACTAACTTGGGCAGGGAAAATGGAGAATTGATATATTAGGTTACCTAGCCTAGATAAGGAAATTGCCAATCTTTATGGAAGATTTTCAGAATATTAAAAAAAAAGAGGAAGAAGGGCTTTCCATTTTCAAATATATTTCCCTACATCTCCCCAGCCAGGCCCCTAATCTGTCACCAGAATATATCATTTGTTGTCCCTCGCAGACCTCCCTGCCATGAATTCTTCTTCCATACGTTGATTTGAGCGGCTCTGTTTTTATTTTTGTTTGGCTTTGTTATTTTTCACTGGTCATGTTTTAATGCAAAGCTGACTATCAGACAATGGCCTTCTGCCCCAATAGATTCATAAACATAAATTTTCATGTGACATCCTCCATTTCTTTGTAGCAATTCTCACAATGCTGATGATTTATCTCTCTATTTAATATCCATCACCTGCACAAAATGGTAAGTTTCAGGAGGGCCAGGAATCTCTCCTGCTCTTAGCTGATGTCTTGCACTGTACCTGGGCCTATGTGTGTAATAAAGATTTATGGAATCTATGAAAGAAAAAAATCTATAGATGCTACATATATGCATATCACAAACATATGTATATATACAAATGATAACATATAAACATTATCATATAGGAAATTGTACCTTATTTAATTACTATCCCAGGAACACAAAAGAATTGAACTTTCTTTACATTTCCAAGAAGTGTCTTCTGAGAAGCTCACTAATTGTGTGGAGTCCAGTTCTCTTACTGTCTGCAATGTGGGGCCACAGTGGCCACACTTCTACAGTAGAAACGAGGCACAGGCACGTGCCTTGTGAGTTGACAGTGGGTTGGGAATCAGAAGGTGTTTATTGACAAAGCTCTTATTACCTATGGAGTTGGATGGCCCCAGGTGATCCAGACATACAAGTGCGAGCCTATCATTCCATCATGCTTCCCTGATGGCTGCTGTCCTGCCTCATCTGCAGCCTCACATCCTCACCTTAGCGCTGAGGCAGAAGCAGATCAATGGGACATTTGCATCAACTTTTGCATCATTGTTAAAATTGGGTTGCAAGTGACCCTTAGGGTTTGCTGTAATGTAGAAAAAGAGATTTATACAAGGAATTCTAGGGCAGATGTGCAAACTTCCAATCCACGTAAAGTAGCCACAGTGGGGACTTTCTAGATGGCTGGAGGATGGACTGTTAGACGACTGTGACACTTCCTAGAAATGCCTGCTTTTGTGTTAGGGAATTCAAGAGCCTGTCTGCCATGGGGCAAAGAAAGAATATAAGCTAGAATTTTGGTCCTGGAAACATGTCTTCAAATGATCTACTTCTTTAAAAGCCTATTTTCCTCATTAAAATTCCCACCTCCCTAGTTCTTGCGAATGCACTGAAGTGATTAGCATAGTTTGGGGTTCAGGAGCATCTCATAAGTGGCAGTGGAGAGGTTTATTAGAAAACATGTCCAGGCTGGAGAGATGGCTCAGTGGTTAAGGCACTTGCTTCCAGTGCCTAAGGTCCTGGGTTTAATTCCCCAGGACCCACATAAGCCAGACCCACAAGGTGGTGGCCCTAGTTCTCTCTCTCTCTCTCTCTCTCTCTCTCTGTATCTCTCTGCTTGAAAATGAATAAATAAAATATTTTTAAAAAGCAGAAAACATGTCCATACAAAGGCATGTGCATAATGGTTCATAACCTTGTAAGAATCGCAAACTAGAACCAACCCAAAGATCCATCAGTGGCAGAATGAATAAAGAAAATGTGGTAAACCTGCATCAGTGAAACTTTATCCAGCAGTAACGAGGACTAGATATTCATTCATCAATGAATAACTAAGTTGATTCCATGTTTTGGCTATTATGAAAGGCATTACAGTAAACACAGGAGTGCTCAGAATCCTTTGCAAACCTGATTTTATTTTTGTTTGGATTACACCCCATGGTGGGATTGTTGGATGGTATGATAGTTTGAATTCTAGGTGATGAGGAGCCTTCATACTGTTCTCTACAAAGGGGTCAGGTGTATAGTTGCATGGCAGGAAGACTTCTAATTTTCCATAGTGTGGTTGGGTAGCTATGGTCAACAATAATTAATGAACTATTACAAAATAGCTAATACGGATGATTATTAAATCCAATACAAAAAGATATATGTGTGATATGATTTTTATTACTTATTGGACATATGCACTGAAATCTCACTGCAATATGTACATCTATCATGTGTCAATTTAAAATCATTTTTATCAAACATCAAACTCCCAAGGAAGGAACAGATAACTGATACCTTCCATAATATGGATCAACCTTCAAGACATCGTGTGGCATCTTACATAATCCCATTGATTAAAATACCCAGAAGAGGGGCTGGAGAGATGGCTCAGGTGTTAAAGGTGTTTGCTTGCAAAGCCTGCTGTTAGAGTTTCAGTTCCCTAGTATCCACGTGATGCCAGGCACACAAGGTGGTACATGTGTCTAGGTTGTGTGTGCTGTGGCCAGAGGCTCTGGTGCACCCATTCTCTGTGTAAGTGTCTTTTAAATAAAAAATAAAATTATTTTTTAAAAAACCCATGAAGGCAAATTTAAAGAGACAGAACACTGATCAGTGGTGACCGAGGACAGCAGATGGACAGTGAGTGATTTTGGGTAGTTGGACATGCTCTACAAAGAGAGGATGCTGGTGATTTCACAACTCTACAAATTTGCTAAAAATCATAATGGTACACTTGCCATGCATGAATTATCCCTAAGAAAGGTGCCTTTTTAAGTGTCTATTAGTATGCCGAGAGAAACTTTGGTAGCAAGCATTCCCTGTGGACTTGACAGTGTGAGAGGGTGTGAACTCCTGTGATGGAATATTGCTCTACAGCCCACCCTAGGGACTGGCCTCTGGGGCATCAATGGCACAGCCAGGACACCCTGGGGCTCGTGAGCAATGTCATGCTGTCTCCATAGGGTTGACACCATGGCAGAATTATAAGGGATGACTCGTGCCACCAATGCCCATAGAGTCACTGGTGGAGGGACCGCTACCTCCCTTGGGCCAAGCAACGAGTTGCCATTGGGACCATGATGTCAAAGTGAGAATCTCAGGTACCTCAGAGTCACACCTTTTCCTTGGTCAAATCCATCTCACAGGGATTATTAACTAGCAATCAGACAGGCAGCATGCAAAGAAATCCTATGATGAGCTGTTCTGATGAGGATTTATACAGGGTGGGAGGGAGGGTTTTGCTTTGTTTTGTTTTGTTTTCTTAAAAGTTTAGTCAAAGAGAGATCGGAGATGTTGACACTTGGTTTTCAGTGTCACACAGAGACACAAAGGTACCTGGGAGACCATCAGTCAGCCACAAGCACACAAGTTCCAATAAAAGGGGAATAATTGACATATTAAAATCTATATCTCCTAAGAGAATACTGAAACCATCACACTCTTTCTTTTTTAAAGACAGAGCTTGAGAAAGCACAGTACCCACAATACATCAATTAAAACCTGCCATTTCCCCAAAGCTGTCAGCCAGAGTGGCTGGAGAAGTCCCTCTTCTCTGAGGGCATCTGAAATGAACACCCAGGGGCAGCAGGAGCTATTAATAGGTAGAGGGAATGGCAGAAAATGTCACAATGCACCTTACCAAATAAAATCGTGTCCAGACTCCTTCAGGAGAAAGGCAAGAGAGGAAAATGGCCCAAAGTACCTAAAAAATGATTGCATTTTCCTTTTTCTGAACTCCTACTATATTTTATAAGGGAGAGCTTGTCCCTTACAGGGTGTCTGTACTGCAGCACCCCCTAACTCACACAAGGCCAAGTAGCACCTTCTGCTTCATTCTTCTCATGGCACAGATCAGAGAGGCATTGTTCCTGTTCCAACCAGGACAGCATGTGGGGAGAAAGTGTTGACTATCACCTGAGAGCTCTGCTGGCAAAGAATGGGGATCCCTAGGCATTTTTCTTTGACTGTTTGATGTCTGGTCCACAGAGAGAAGACAAGGAACTTGGGACCCCGCTTTCATGAGCACGTAGCAAGCGTACTCAGCATCCCCCTTGTAGATAGATTTCAGAATAATCTCTGCCAATTTGTTTTCAGCATGCTGATTTCCTAATAAGCTTGAACAAACACATTCTATCTCTGGAGAAAATAAGCTCCGGTTCTTGCTGATTTCTGAAATTTAACCTTGAGATTCAAAAGCTGAGTGAGCAGGGACAAGTCACTTAACTGCCGTAGACATCATTCCTTCTAGTCATCAAATAAGGGACTCCAGCCTAATGATTATTCAAGCACACTTACCGTTCTGAGATTCCTGGATTGGCTGAGTGAGGTAAGAACTCTGGCCCTGGAACTGACTCACGCTCTCCAGAGAGGAAGATGAACAGATCTTGTCTTGTTCTTTCTCTTTTTAATAGCAAATGTCTTTATAGTTCCCTCCAACCCAACTAGCAAGCTTATAGTGGCTCTAATTTAACTTTAGTATTCTTTTGTCTTGTCAATAAGAACATAATAGTGTCCTTAAAGAAAATGACAGCTTCCCCTTTGTCTTTGAGGTTGATTTCAGACAGTTTTTCTTTCTTCCAAATTAGGCTAATCGTAGGACGCAGTTGCTTACTGTGTACTCTTAATGGGAAGGTTTTCAAACACTGAGAAGAAAAGGAAAATATTCCTTTCTTTGACTTCCTTATTTTTTGCTGGCTTTCTTTTTGTCAGTTCATACCATTATCTTAAACATCACCAGAGAATCTCGTGTCTCTGCAATGTGGTATGTTTTGAGGTTGTCTTTCCAAGGAGGTCCTGTCCTGTCACTCACTGTGTGCACATGCTCCTCCCTCGGAGGTCCTCAGTCCCCATGTTTTCCTTCACAAACAGTAGGGGCTGAGCAGCTTTAAAGCTTTTTGATCAGGTCTCACGCAGGGAAACATTATGCACTAACTGGCGTATTGGAACTACCACCGAGGCACCATTAGGGGACAATTATTGGACTTGTAAACTCCAGCCAAGTCTAGCCCTCAGTAAATGTGCTCCCAGACCTTAGGCTGAAAGTCAGAAGACACCACACACGTATGGATGTGTAGTGATTGCTACCTCAGTGGTGAGATGTATTCAGGAGCTTGGACTAGTCAGCGTGGGAGCTCAGAATTTGAAGTGTGTGTGTGGTGTTATTATATACCATAATAACCTAATGGAAAATGCAGATACACAGAACAGATATTCAAATCTATAAATATGTTTCCCTTTAGCCTACAGCCTCTTACCTCTCTTCTCACATGGTTCATCTTTTCTAATTCATGCAACATCTCTCTTTTAATTGTTTGGATAACTTTATTGGGCCCTGATTGTATCTACTAAAATACTAGCCATGTGGAAGGACATATAGCAAGCAAAGGGATCATGCATTGGATTAAGAATCTTAAAAATCAGAAAAAAATAAGCTTTAGAACTAGTTTTCTGACTTTAAGCCCATCAACTTTAGCTTTCTTTCTGATGCTATGGGCTATATAACTTGTAAAAGTTCATTCAAATTTAAGTTCTATGACAGATGTTATAGAAGTAAAACTGAAAATTAAGAGGATAGTGAGGTAAATGGCCTGGCTGGAAAAGAAGAAATTGTTGGAAAAATAGGGAAATACCTTAGAGTGAAGGCAAGATTATAAAGCATTTCCAAAGCTTTGCAGTAGGAAGGCTCTAAGCCCCAAGCGGAGTTACTGTGGTTCCTGAGGAGGAAGGACAGCAGTTCTTCTGTGTCTATGGCCTTGCTTTCTAAAGGTTCATATACCTCCTGTGCAACTATTACCTGAAAATATTAAGTAGAAAATTTTCAAAGTTAATATTCACAAGTTTTAAATTTGTGTGCCATTCTAAGCGACATGGTGAAATCTCCAAACCCAATGTGTCTTGCCTGGGACATGAAACACTCCTTTGTTCAGTGTCTCCTCATTATTTATATATGCTTATTCATCACTTAATAGCACCCTGGTTTTCAGAAGGACCTGTACTCCACAACACAGTGCTTCTGCTCAAGGAACTCTCACACAGCATCCCAACATTACGTCACACTCACCTCATTTCATTTCATTATGTGGGCATTGGTCCATCTCATGTGGTCATGAGAGAGGTTAGGGAAGGACTTCAGACATCAAGAAAGAGAGCTTTTACATAAAACTGTTGTGGTATATTATTCTATTATAGCTTTTGTCAACCATTTACTATGTCTAGTTTATACCTGAAATTTTATTATAGAAGTTTATTTATAGGAAAAATTCAAGGGGCTGGAAAGATGACTCAGCTATTAAAGTGTTTACTTGCAAAGCCTAAGATCTGGGTTCAATTCCCTAGCACCCATGTACAGTCAGATGCACAGAGTACAGATACATGCACCTGTATTCTTTTGCAGTGGCTAGAGGCCCTGGTGAACCCATTCTGTCTGTCTCTCTCTCTCTCTCTCTCTGCCTCTTTCTCTCTTAAATAAATGAATAAATATCTTTTAAAATTCAGTCGAGTATACATGGCCTGGTACTATTTTTGATTTTAGATAGTCAGGATTTGACTTAGAACACACCCACTGAAGGTACAGGAGGCCTACTGTATACTAACTCATTGCTGTTTTGGATATCTACTTTGGCAAGAATCTACAAGTCATAGTCAGAAGCCTTGGTAAAGAACAGGAGGCCTGATGGGGAGAGAGCTTGGATGACTCTGGCTAGGGCTAGCCTCTGAGAATGATATTCACTCATTGTTTTTTTCCTCCACCAAAGAGAAAAGATAGTCATGAAAAAACATGCCTGCCAGGGACCTGTATGTTCAAAGGCTCAGCACAAGTGGTTGAAATAATAACAGCTGTGGAATGAGTGAACAGACGCTTGCTTAACTTCATAAAGTGACACAACTACTTGACATATTAAGAATGAGACACTAAAGATAAGTGACAAGTAGTGAGGTGTGTTTCTTTTTTCATGCTCAAGAGACAAGAAGATGGGCCCACACGTTGACAACATAACTGAGAAGCTACATTGACTTGCTAAGCCAGAAGTAATAATCATATTTCCAATATGTACAAGCTGAGGTAACAAACTCATCTAGAAATGAGGGGAGACACTGTGGTCAGATGGCATAATCCCTGGATATGTAAATTTGAATGTCCTTTGAGTAAGGCATGTGGGCTAGCACATCCCTACTTCCCAGGGATTGTATCCACTATCCCAAAAGAAATACAAGTTTAAGTGTCAAAACTCGAGCCAATGGGTGATTTCTCCAAGGATTCTTTGTGGAGATCAGTGACTTTATGTTTCTAACTTAACCTCTTTACCCATCTCCTAAATCTAGTCATTCAACAATTATTTGTTGACTAACTAATCTGTGACAAGCTCAGTTAAGGAGTCTAGAGAACACCGCAGCCACAACACACAATCATGGTCCTAAGGGGGTCTTCTTTAGGACAGTAAGAAAGTTTAAAGGCATTACAAACCAAAGGAGACGGTCCTTCTGGGAGAGAGTGAATGCTGGAGGTGGCGACATGGTGTGATCTTTGGGGTGGCTTCATCAAGGGAACACATAAGGTTTCCCTGAGCTCCTCAGACTGAGGGGGGTGGCACTGCTCTCCTGTGGGGAAAGAATGTGTCCTGAAGAAGCAACAGGTACTATCCAGGGGCAGAGTTAAAAAAAAAAAAAAAGATTGGGCATGGAATCCAACAAGAGAAACTGCTATGGGAGCTGATGAAGTCAAGAGGGGCAGGTAGCACCAAGTAAGAAATAATAATAAAAATAACAAAAACAGGTTCAGGATGCGTTTTTCTCAGTAAGAGAGAATCAAGACTGTCCCAATCGTCAGTTGCGTAGAATAGAGCACAGACAGCCTACGTCCAGCCGAACTATATCAGGTCCCTTTCATGGCTTCCTCTAGCCCATAAGTGAGGTTAAAGGGTTGTTCTTATCTTGGCACTCTCCCAATTGGGTTTGCACAGTTAAGATAGGGATCAAGTAGGATATGGAACGGAACAGAACAACAAGAGAGTCATAGCACTGTTTCTCAAAGATTGGTTGAGCTGAGGTACAAAGCCACGGGGAATAGCAATGGGAAATGCTAGCAGAAGGAGAATTGAAGTTATATAGAAAGGGAGATTGAAGGGAAGGAGAGTCAACAAAATGTCAATTGACTGCAGAGTCCAAGAGCAGACAGGAGAAGCCGCCTGTCAGCGGCCGATGCGTGAGCTTTCCCATGTTCAGCTCAATGTATTTTGGAGGGAGGCTGCTGTTTCATGCTGAAATGCAAATGACCTTGAATTTTGGAACTCATGGTGATTGGGGCAAGTTCCTGCCTCTGCGTTTCTATAACCTGATGGGACTGAGCGAATGAAGGGAAGGTGGTGATGGACAGGCAAAGACATAGATTTGGAATGTCACTGTGGATTCAGAGAGGTGATTTCTTGGGCCAAGGGACAGTAAATGAAAATGGGAAGAACGTATACAAATACATACAAAGACAACAACAATTCTACCTCTGGAGTGAAGTAGGTAAGCTGGCAGACTTCAAGACCAGCACAACTCATCAATGAAACATTCCAAAACCCCCTCATCTGCTAATTATCCTAAAGATTTTATTTTAGTAGCATCTGTAACAAGTTCTTACCCAGAAAAAAATTTAAAAAAAAAAACACAACTATTTCCAAAAGATAAGGAAAGGAGAGGGCTGTAAAGAATTAGTTATTACACACTGCTGGAAGACTGTGCTGGAGATGGGAAGAAAATTCTACATGCTTCCATTGTGCTATTTCACTGTTTAAGATAATGTCTCAAATAAGCATTAGAAACAAGAACGAAAAGGAAACATTGTCAGAATCGGTTGGTCTATAGTCTTTTGGGAGATTTCTTACCAGCTATGTGTTCTTAGCTTTGAAGCAGGTTAGTGAGGGAACTCAGGTTTAACTATTGGGTTTGTGGAAACCTGGTTTCCATCTCTGCCTTAAGCACTGGTTTCTTCTATCAGTCCATTTCATTGCTATAATGGAATACCTGAGGAAGGCTAACTTTGCAAATAAAAGAGACCTGTTTAGCTCAAAGTTTGGAAACCCAAAAGCCCAGGATTGGGTGCTGTATGTATTTGGCTTTCGGTGAGGGCTTTACAGGTTCATGGAGGGTAGGTGTGCAGGAGGAATCCATCACACTGTCAAACATGAAGAACTCATCCCAGGAGGTCAGTATTCTTTACTGGGCATATTTCTCTTGTCCTAAGGGTCTCCCATTATGCCTCAGTTCTTAAAGGTTCCACCACCTTCTATTGCACCGTACTAAGGACCAAGTCTCAACACAGGAGCCAATGGGTACAAAGCCAAACTGTACCCAAGCCACAACATTCCTCAATAGTCAGTTGTCACCAGGGGGGAAGAAAACAGAAGGAAGAGAGTTGTTCCAAATAAAATGGAATCAGGATTACCCAATGGCTGTTCTCATTCTGAGGTCATTGCTTATTGCTTTGGATGCAGGGAGAATTAGTTTCTCTGGGATTCTAACATACAAGGAAAATAGTAGATATGCTATGGCTTCTTTCTTCCCCCAACCTGACTTGCAGTAAAGGGACTTACTGCAGGGTAACGCTCAGACAAACAGAAGAGCCATAAGGAATGATTTCCATCCTGGCGTGCTTTCCATGAAACCACGAAGCCACTCAATGATGCTAAGCTTGTGGTTTTGGAGATTAAGGAGCTGAAACCCCCAAATAGGAATAGACTATCCCCAATGACAGAGCTGAACAATGACGAGCATGGACATAACTTTGGTCCTGGACAGCTGCTGTAAAGACACCTGTCCTGCCCTGCTCCCGGAGGACATGAGGGACAATGACACTCTACCAGAAGATCATCCTAACTCACTCTAAAGAGATTCGCGTGTATCATCCTCTACTTTCTCCACTGCATATGGACCGATTTTCCTTGACATACTTCATTCCATCTCCGGCATTCTGCCCTATTATTGACGGGAGAGTTCCATGTGAATGCTCCTGCCTCACTCAGCGCCTCAGAACCTGAGTGACGCTGCAAGGAAGTGATGAAGTCATGGGAGGTCCCAATCCATTCTGACTGGGGTTGTTGGAAGGACAGGATCTTTGCACACAAAGAGACACAGGAAGTGTGCTCACAGAGGAATGTCCATGTGAAGACATCATGACAGAGTGGACCTCTAGAGTCATGAACCATGGCTTTAGGAGAAACTAATCCTGCTAACATCCTGACCTTGAACATCCAGCTTCCAGAATATCCAGGAAGCAGGTCTCAGTTATTTAAGTTATCTAACTTGGGGAATTTTCTTACCACATCCCTAAGAAACTAGCATGATCTCTGACCAGATGTTAACTGAGTATTTGCATCATGCCTGATCTCCCCAAGACACTGGGGCTATGACGAGGAAAACCCAGTGGTTAGCGCCTTCATGGGAATTACAGCCTTCCAAGGAGGAATGACATTCAACAAATCATTTCACTGAGAATTACTTAATTAGGATTTTCAATAATTCTTCTAAACACAAAGCCCTGAACTGTTGAACTCCATCCTCTGGGAGGTCAGAGGCTATCAAGAATATGAGAAAGCATGCATAATAGCATAACATGAATTCGAGGCAGAAAGGTTACTCTGAGTTCTACAGCCTCTCTAGATTGTGTTGACGCTACATAAAACATTAGAATTTCACATAGCCAGAAACTTCCACCATGAAATGGCATCAAATGCATTGCTACCAGGCTCCTGCTGTAGTGCCAGGAAGCCTGGGTGCTTGGTGAACATTAAAACAGCATCAACCAAGTAGTACGAGAAACTGAGCAAAGAAAAAGAAGCAAAAAGGAGATGACAGTTTATGAGAAAAGAACCGGTTAAAAGAAGTGCCCAGTGGGACCAAGTGCAGTTTCCTTTGGTCTCAGAGGGATTCAGATCAGCTTAGAGCCCCATGGAATTGTCTGGGGGAAAAAATCATATGCATCAGAGGCGATCCCATTCTTTTTCATGAGGTCTCCCTTGAGCAGAGGTCTAATTTGGTTTTATTTATTTTTTTCTGTCCTAATGGGATTGAAAGAGTCCTAAAGGGGAAGTGTGATCTCTTTGGGCCTCAAACTAGCCCTTGTCAGTGGTATATGACTCAGGGACATCTCTGCATCAGGAGTCTGGAACAAGCCCCGAATTCCTGCAGTCCCCACTGTGGAGCTCTTAATTATGGAGAGCTTGATGTATGATCTGGCTGCCTCCTGCTCATGTGTCTGGACTCCCCAGCATGATGGGAGACCCCCAGAGGGCCGCACACCCTCAGGACCGGACCCTCAGTGGGAGCACATTAAGTCCTTGTTGAGTTGAAATGAAGGAGAAGATTGTCTGCAACTGGCAGCTTCCCAGCCGGGTAGCAGCATGGACCCCCTGAAGCAGCAGAGAAACAGTTAAGGCCCTGCCAGAAGACAGATTTGGGGCTCCCCGGCTGGGCCAGTGGCTCTGTGAGCCAGCAGTGCTGGGTAGCCGCTGGGCACTCTGTGACGGGCATGTTCTGATCAGAGGCGAGATGCTTCCCACCTCCCAGGGAAACGTGTTGAAGCCCAGAACCCATGCAGGGGCTCGGAGGGTGATCACTTTAGGCTCGTCCACTTAAAACACTTTGATGGACCGGCTCTTGAAACCCACTAAGTACCCAGAGGTTAACTAATGAACTTAAAAAATAGGACGTGATGGAGAGAGACAGGAGTTGTCTTTCTGGAAGGCAGAAAGATCTGAATCCTGATCCCAGGTGTGATACTGATTGCTTCTATGGCCTTGGGCAAATCTCATAAACTCTGTTTTATTCTCTCTGCCCTTCGTTCAGTAGGGAGGCAGGCAGGTCCGAGAGACGGTGAGCCAGCTTCTTGACTGCTGCAGAGGAAGGCAGATGCCCATCAGAGCTGCACCACTCAGCTGCTGGAAGCTTCCAGCCTTCAAGCCTTCCAATAGGGAGGGACTCCTCCAGTCCCACCAGGGGCTCTCTGATGGCAGGATGCATTTCAGGGAGCCCCTATTTCCTCCCCAGCACCTCCAGGGTTTCTGCCTGGAATTCTGCTTCCCCAGATATCCTGGGTGCTAGATGCAAATCCAGAACGTTCCTCAGAGCAACCTTTTTCAGGGTTCATAATGGCGTCCCATCATTTTCTTAGAACAGAGAGCGTTTTCTTCTTTACTGACCCCTTAAATGCCTTAATCCAAAGAAATGAGTAATTCAGGATTTGCACATGAATTTGCCACAGCAGGTAATTTTGAGCTTGTTGTACTTCCGGGTCATATAAAATCACCAAGTATAGTCAGGGAGTCACTGTTGAATTAAATTAATAAGAACTGCTCCTGGAACTTTCTGGATCAATACTTCTTATGTGAAAGCTACCTCTTCTTTTAAAGAAATTGCTAAGTGATTTCACTCATGAAAATTTTTGTCTCCAAAACTGCATTTATTGAGTATCTAATGGTTAAAATTTTCATATTGACATAGAGGTAAGTTTCTGATATCCTAACCAAAAGAAAGTAGATATTAGTCTCCATCAAGGAAGGCAATAATTCCCACCAGGTTTGCTGGAATACTGAGATTACGGTGGGTATCTCTCTGTCGATTTGTTCCTCTGAAGATTCTAAGAACTCAACATATAAATTAGTGGGAAAAAATCATTATTATAAACATCACAGCAAGTAGACCAGGAGAAGCTATATTGTGATTGGATGAGACTTCAAAGTACCTATTTTCTTGCTATTAATATTTTTCTTTATATGTAGATATTTGATGTTTCTACATGACCTCAAAAAGAGCCATGTTTCCAGTGGAAACCCTAGTTAATTTGTCTACACAACTGTAAATATCCACACTTGGAATATTTGGAAACCCTCTTTGAAAGGCATTTTTAAATTTATCTAAATATTTTTTTATTTATTCATTTTCAAGCAGAGAGATACAGAGAGAGAAAAAGAGAATACCAGGGACACCACCTTGTGGGTCTGGCTTATGTGGGTCCTGGGGAATTGAACCCAGGGCCTTAGGCACTGGAAGCAAGTGCCTTAACCGCTGAGCCATCTCTCTAAAAGACTGCAATGCTATTCATATAGAAACAGAGTGAGTTGGTTTTGTGCCAGTTCTGATGGCTGAAGACTGGGTGTGGAGAACGTGATGAAAGGAAGGAGGAAGACCATGGGAGAGAGGAAACATGAACAGAATTGACTTTTTGTTTGCAGTCAGCTCTGCTGTCTGATTTTTTTCTACCCTTTGAAAGAGAACAGTGGGTCAAATCCAGTGTTTAATTTCCCCTGGATTCTTTTTTTTAATTATATCTTTATTATCCATAATTAGATACACTGTATGAGCAAATAATGTGTTGATGTCCCAAATTCCCAGATGTCCCTCTTCCCTGTCCCCAATCAGCTGGATATCCTCCTCCGTGGGCAATCTGGATCAGTCCATGGGGTAGGAGATTAGGGATGGCCTAGGAGTCAGCCCAGTTCCACTGGCCTTAGTGTGATGTTACTGAGGCAGGCGATGTCTCTGGATATTCTCCCCCACCATGGCTCTTACAATCTTTCCACCCCCTCTTCTGCTCAGTTCCCTGAGTCATGGTAGGTGAGTATTAAGGCTGCTTTATTGTTGAGGTTTTATGTTCCTGGATTCTTAAAGGCATCCCACTTAACTAATTCTGACCACTGGATGGAGAGCTGGACAATTCCTTCAAATAATACAGAGGAAATATGACTAACTATGGGAGCCATATATGAGCCGTGTTTGTCTCCTCCAACACGGAGGAGAGCAGCCTTCAGTCACCCAGGCAGTTACTAATTCAACTCATTGGCACTTTCTTAACATATACAACTCTTTTTTTTTGTTTTAAAATTTTCATTACTGATTGAATATTTCTCAGACTGCTTGTATAAACAGCCCTTTGAGGCTGGAGGCCATGGAATGCCCCCCACCTCTCCCTCTCTCTCTCTCTCTCTCAGTCTCTCTCAAATAAAAAATAAAATATATATTTTTAAAAAATAGCCCTTTGAAATAAAATGTGCATCTTCTTGTGTGAGGTTCAAGCTAGTATTCCCAGTCTCAAAGACAGGACAAGGCATCAGGAAGCAAGGAAAATAAGAATAAAGACCTGAAATCCAATGGACTATGGATGCCATTACCTACCTATTGCACAAACATTTGCTTCCATATGCATTGCTTTAAAAATATTTTTATTAATTTATTTGCAAGCTGAGAGATAGAGAGGAGACAGATAGAGAGAACTGGTGTGTCAGGGTCTCCAGTCACTGCAAATGAACTCCAGATGCATGTGCCACTTCATGCATCTGGCTTTATGTGGGTACTGGGGAATCGAACCCTGGGTCATTAAGCTTTGCAGGTAAGCATCTTAACTGCGGAGCCATCTTTCCAGCCTGACATGCATTTTTATTTGGCATAACTTGTTCCCTACAAGTACACCGTAAGTCACAGAATATTCAGCCCAGAGACATTGTTTGGCTCACACAGTCAATACTTGCGGGCCACTTCCATTAAGATACTCTGGGTTTCTTGTTGGTCAACTGGCCAGCAGGGTCTGAAATACTAACTCTAGGAAATCTGGGTAGTTTCTGGTCTTAAGCAGAGAACCTCAGGACTTTCTGTTTAAAAGAAATGTGCTTCCATCAGATGTAAATGTATGGAACTCTTGACAGTCAGTTTATTTAAAAAGAGTTTTCAAAGTCAGGGGAGGGGAAGTGTGGTTCAAGTGTTACCTCCGCTTGTATGATTCCAAGAAGAGCCTGAATGCCTTGGGATCATAGTATTCTTCCCTATGAAATAGCAGCTTTGGGATAGTGGCAATGCTGTGTGTGCTGGGCTCATAACTCCACCCAGTGTCCCATTGGGAGCTTGACAGCTGCCATGGCGAGAGTATTTCCATCATGAACATCAAATTACCCAGCATACACTCCAGCCCTTGTGCTAGAGTGTCTACTAAAACTAAACTGATTAATGCCTTGCTTCTTTCATCATACACACACAAATATACATATATATATATACATATACATATGACTTGCAGTTTTATAGTAGCACTAGGTTGAATAAGAAATGGCTTCTTGTGTGCTTAAACAATCAGTTAACATCTTTGGATTGCAAGCAATGGAAAACTCAATGAGCTTTAATAAGAAAAGAAAACCCATCAGGCTACCATGTTGGACAGATTAGAAACAGGCAAGCTCCTGGGCTAGGCTCTGGCCATGGCTTGGGACTCTGCTTTTCTAGGACATTCTCTAACTCTGTCCTTTTGGGTGTGACCTGTCTCTTAGCAGCTATAATGTCTACAGGGGTTTCTGTTCTCACATCTGGGGGTCACACTGACTGCTGTTCTAGCTGGTTGCCTTGTCTCACAGTTCTAAAGCACAGTGTCAGAGGCTCCCTGGTTGATCAAGTTCAAACCACATGACCTTGCAGTTCCAAGGACAGAATATACCCTCGTGCTCAGATCCCATTGTGGGCTCCACCTCTGGATCCTCAGGTAGGAATTGGGTGTCACTCATGCAAGCGCGCTGTCATCTGAATGCTGAAGAGGTCAAGGACAACTCAAACCCACAGCTACCCATTCCTCCTTGGGAATGTGCCAGCAAGCCCATGTGAGGAATCTAACTGAGGAACAGCTGGAGGCAGTTATTTTGCCCTCTCTACTCCAGAACATTCTTTCCTGATGAGAAAAGGTAAATCCAGTGGGAACATAGTCAAACTATTGGAAAGTTTACTTTATGGACCCACAGCCCACCGGTACACGTCCCCACTTAAAGAAAAGTGAAAACATGGCATTGTTCATGTGTTCAGTTACCTGTCACCTTAGACATCCGTAAAAACAAACAAGGAAACATGTCCCATCCCAGAGCTCCCCGTGCAGTCAATCTGTCCCACGGAGCACATCCTGGCCTGTTTGTAAATCGGAACAATTGGCCGAGTCTCTCCATTGAGGGATGGAATAATATTTTCTTGGAAACGCGAACCACGCCATCTATCTCTGTCAGAAAATCGTCTGCGCACAATAAAGTGAAGTGTCACTACATGTCACTAATGAGAAATTTTCTTGTCCTCCCGACACTTCCAGCCAGAGTACAAGAAGAAAGGGGCCGAAGTGGTTCTGACCAACAACTCGGAAAGCTCAGCTGAAATTCAGAAAAAAGAAACCAAAACAAAACACCAAGCTGTCAACCATGGCAGTAAGGGGGAAAAATGTTCTGATCGTGCATCCTTTATGTTTTCTTTAAAACAATGATGTATTCAGTTCTTTTTTTCCCCCTAACCATAATTGATCTTAAATCTCATCACGTTGACTAAACAGGGCCCTAAGTGTAAATCTTACACTTTCCAGACCCTCAGATGCACTTAAGTTTTACATAATGGACATTATGTTCACCAGGGACACATTTCTCCCTGGGCAGCTTTAAAAAAAAAATCTGAAAGAAATCTAATTAAAATAAGCACAAACATGGTAATGGCTTAGTGATTCTTACATAGCCTGCTTCCGGAAGCACTACCAGATAATGACCATTAGAAGGGAAGCTAGATATGAAAATACCTATTTTGGATTCAACTATCTGAGAACGCTATGGACTCCAGAGCTCGCTTTCAAAGAATGAAGCATGTTTTAAATTAACTTCTTCACAGTCAGAATAGATGTCATGAAGATCAGCGTTTCTAAAACAACGCTGCTTTTTACTACACAGGGGAATGAAGTCCACACTCAAATACTTCTTAATCATTATTTCTCTGTAATATTATCATATATGGACATCTGATTTCCAAGGCCTAAGATAATTAGGAGCAGACTACGAGAAACTGATAGAGGAAATACTCTCACCAGACACGCAGCAGTTGAAGTGAATGAACACTTACCATCTACCAAGTATCATGACAAAATGACAGCATGAGAGCGACAACTTAGAAGAAATACTATTAAAACAGATCTAAAACTCATCAAATGGGGTAGGTTGGGACCACTTAGGAGAGAAGAAACCAGCTTTAAAGAGCTCACAAAAGCTCTGAGAAATCGGTGCGTTAGTGACTACCTAGAGTCCATGAAAAGAGATTCGGTTGTGTCTGCTTAGTGTAGCAATTTGATAAGTGGAGGCTTGCTGTAGGAGGTGTGTCACTTGGGTGAGACCTTGGGTTCTGTTAGTCTAGCCCACTGGGTGTTCAGACCTGGCTCACTCTTGCTACCTCGGAGCTGATATGATAAGATGTGATGTCCAGCCTCTGCTCTGCCATGCGGACACTTCCCCTCAAGACTGTAAGATGCTTTTGGTCAGGCGTTTTGTTCCAGCAATGAGAAAATAACAGCATCAGGCAGAAATAAAAGAGTGTATTTCAAGCTGGACAGATGGCTCAGCGGCTAAGCACTTGCCTACAAAACTTAACAACCCAGGTTTGATTCTCAAGTATCCACATTAAGCCAAAAAAACAAAGTGGCCTATGCATCTGGAGTATGTTTGCAGTAGCTAGAGGCCCTGGTTCTCTCTCTCTCTCTCTCTCTCTCTCTCTCTCTCTCTCTCTCTCTCTCTCTCTCTCTCTGCAAATAAATAAATAACAATAAGGAAAAAATCACTCCCAGGGCAAAAATTCACTGTAGTCAGTGGATAGGGTTTATCAGTATGGTGTTTTCATATCAAAAGTAAAGGTTATTTGTTGCTCTGGTTCATGGAAACCAAGGATCCATTTCTCGTAAAAGAATTAATGCATCTCAACAGATGTAAGAGCTTTAGGTTTCCAGCTCACTCTAGTGTCTGAGAACTACCTGAGCTGTCTCACCACAAAGAGCACGCTGTGGACACAGGTAGGAACCTGGCTATACTGGTATTCTTAGTGTGCTGTAAACACTTAGGAGCAGAGAGGAAGACAGGAACTGGCAGTTTGGTCCATGCCTCCTCTAGGGATAAGAGAGTTGACCCTGTTGTAATATTGTAGTGTATGTCACTAATTTTCAGTTCTAGCTATAAAAATGTCAGTTTTCCCACAAGCAGTTGGATTAATAAAATCATTACTTCTGTTATTAGTCATGAGAAGTCCATGGACAAGCATAAGGTGAAGAGCAATGGAGAGAGAGAGAGAGAGAGAGAGAGAGAGAGAGAGAGAGAGAGAGAGAGAGAGAGAGAGAGAGATTGAACCCTCCAGTGATTTCATTCTGGGGTGATGAGAGGGGTTGAGGAAAGTTGGGTCATGGCACAAAATAACCAAAACCTGTCTATCTGTTCATCATACAAAGCCTCCAAAATTACCCATGATCCCCCCAGCTACAAGGATGACATTCAAATGTTTACTCCAAGACTGACACCTGGGCCTGTCTTCTGGTTTCAAAGCCCATGACTTGTGACTCGCAGATACTTCGAGGAAGGAAATGAGCTGGAGACCCAGGGTATTCCTCAAATCTTTGTTTTCGCAGCTTCAGTCAGAACTATCCCAACATCCTTGGTTGACCTCAATTCTGCAAATTGCATAAGTGGCCGAAAATTCCCTTCCTTACAACTATTTGGAAACCACAAGGTATTTTCATAACTAGGTTTCTCTGGAATGCTCCAAAGAGAACATTCACACTGCAAGAAGAAAGCGTTCACAGTCCCATTTGAAGGCTATAGTAAAGACAATGAATTTTAAGGTGGTTTCATGCTGTGTGTCATTTCCAAAGGTTAGGGAAGCTCAAAAATTTAAACCTATAAGGAAAAACACTCAGTACCTTCCACATGGAATGCAATCATTCTTCCACAAGTTTCTTTTATTTAACCTCAAAATCTTCCTCTAAGAGAAAGGAGACTATCTCCGGAAGAGAGGGAATTCAGCTAACAGCCAGTGTTTTACATGAGAGGCACGTGGTATGGTGGTTGATTACCAGCTGGAAAATGCCTCTCACAGAGGAGAAGCATCCTGGGTAGAATTCCCTTTAAATTTCTACATTTAAGTTTCTATTACCAAACAAAATCGAATTTTGACAAACCAAAAAGCAAAATTCAACATATTCAAAAACAGGGCTCATAGAGCTTCCCTCAGGCCGCAGACAGTCGCTATTACTTCAAAGGACCATTTTCTAAACTACAAGGGAAAATGGATTGTTTAAACAATATTATTTAACAATCTCCCATTAATTTACACTTCCCAGTTGCTGAGTTCACCCAATTACATTAGCCTTTAAACAGCCAGCACACTTCCATAATTTTTAATAAAAATGGCCATTTTGCAAGGTTTAACTTGCTAAATAAGGGTATTAATTTCAATAAAGCAATTAGCGCATTTACATAATTTGATATTGTTATTTTAATAGAACACAAGAGCTTTCAAAAGCAGTTGCTAATACAGGAAGAAGAACAGCCTGTTCACAGACAAACATAAAATAAAATAATCAAACTAAACCTATGGCTTCCTGATAAAAACTTGACAATGATAACTATTTTTAAAAAGCAGAAAACATAGAATGTTAAGGGCATAAAGGTTTGCATTCAGTATACTTCAACAATCATAACATCTGGGCTAGAAACTCATGAGAGAGAGGAGGATCCCTTTCAGGAATACCCCAAACCTCCTGACCTGTGGGGTACACCTGGTACCTGTTTCCCAGTGACATCACTGTGATGGAGTGGTCGGTGACTGTGTTGTGGTCAGGGTCTTCATATAGAGCCAAGGCAAAGAAGAAATAACACTAAACTGTGTCACTGGTAGAAACATGGGGGAGATTCCAATGCTTGCCTTCTTGGTGTCCACACTGGAACATGCCAAACGTCTCCTCCTCTCAACCACCCAGCCGGAGCAGATGGGCAGCCTGGCCTTGGCTGTCTGTTTTTATTTTTACTGGATCTCCTCCCAAGAGTCAAGACTGGGCATCTCCAAGACCCCTAGTGTGAGGCTTATTTTGGTCGGGGAACAGACACCAAGCTTCTGAGGGTGCACAAGACACGACATGAAGGGTTCCCTCCCTCAGCTAAAAGCAGGAAGGCTTAGCTCCTGCTGCGGTCGGCAGGTGGGAGAGTTCTTTTTTTAATATATATATATATATATATATATATATATATATATATATATATATATATATATATATATATATAGAGAGAGAGAGAGAGAGAGAGAGAGAATGGGCACAGCATGAACTCCAGACACATACGCCCTCTTGTGCATCTGGCTTTATATGGGCCCTGGGGAATTGAACTCGAGTCCTTCTGCATTGCAGACAAATGCCTTAACCGCTAAGCCATCTCTTCAGCCCAGGTGGGAGAGTTCTTGGCAAATCAAGGGAACAAAGAAAGTTTACATGGGTCCACCTTCCCTGGCTACCTGTAGATATACCTTGTCAAAATGGGGGGCTGGAGTGAAGATGGATCTAGAACACCGCAAAGGCCTTCCACCCTGGCACTGGCCTCAGCTCCTACCCACTCAGTCGTCTAAGTAATCAAGCTTGAAACTGTTACATACCACATGTCCTGGGGCCAGAATGCTGACACAGCCTATAAATCAAACTCAGACATGCTAAGTGACACGTTCAGGATCTCACAGCAAGTTCCCAATGAGAAGCGAGGGCTACAGAAATAACAGCAATCTCCAGAGCAGAGAGACAGCAGCAAGGTGTGCTGGTGCTGTCATGCAGTGGAAAATAGTTTGAAGGTGAAATGACTTCTGTTGAAATTCTTGCCAGCAATGTGAGATTGTGGTAGTTCCCTTCTTGTTGCTGGGACAAAGCACCTGACCAAGAGCTGCTGATGGGAGGGAAGCACTTATTTTTGTTTACAGTCTCCTGGGAAACGTAATTGTTGTAGTCAGCTTTCTAGTTGCTGCGCAGAAAGAATCCAAGCAAAAGCAGCTTGTGGACGAATGGGTTTATTTGGCTTATAGACTCAAAGGGAGACTCCATCATGGCAGGGAAAACGATGGCATGAGCAGAGGGGTGGACATCACCTCTGCCACAGCACTGCAAACAATGGCAGGAAGGTGTGCCAAACACTGGCAAGGGGGAGCTGGCTTATAACCCCCATAAGCCCACCCCCAACAACACAGCTCCAGCAAGGCTGTAAAATCCAAACTGCCATCATCTGAGGATCGATCAGTGAGAACACATTCATTTGTTTGTGGAGGACACCTGGATCAAACCATGACAGTAATCCTGTTGGAGAAAGGATGCAAGAGGCTGGGCATCACATCCTGCCACATCAGCTGGCAGAAAGCAGCAAGACTGAAATGGCTGAGCCCTGCTGAGCTGGCTAATTAAACCACAGGCTCCTCCCATGGTGACACACTTCCTCCAGCAAGGCTCCACCTTCCAAATTGCCACCAGCTGGAGACCAATTATTCAAAACACATGAGACTATGGGGGTCATCTTACTTAAAACACCACAGGGATGTCTGTGTGTTTCTGGGCTTGCATATCCTCATCTGCCCAAGTTGTGAATATCTACAGGAAAATAAAACAGGTTTTTGTGTGCCAAGAATCTTAGATGGAGTTACATTCAAACCCCAGCCGGTGATGCTAAAGCCTAGATGAGGGTGGCTATGAATGATTATATAGCCATATTACAAGAGATACGATCTTCTCCATGTCTCTATCCCAGGAGAAAATGTAGATGTAGGAAGTAGCCTATGATTTAGGTGGGACTCAGCAGGTGCCTAAGGAAGCTGAAACAGCTATGAGAAAAGCAACGTCAAAAAAAAAAAAAAAACGATCGGATTCATTACTGATTGTGCACGCTGCTCTGGGTAGAGCAGGAGGCTTCATGTTGGTAACCATTTAAAATTTAAAGCATGCAACTTTTGCATTTGCACTACTGAGATTTCTTCAATAAAACATATTTTATTAACCTATCATGAAGACTTATTCTTTCAATTAATTACCAGCCACAGAAATTCAAAGCAATTCATTCTCTAGACAATGCTGGGAGCTAGGGGAGTTGAGAAGTAGCACAGACATCCGTGGTCATTAGCAGAGACCATGGGATGGAAGGCAGAGCTTGGGCCTGACATGCTTGACGTGCTGTTGTTAAAGAGAGAAGCTAAGAGGAAGCAGGGAGAAAGGTCTGTGGCTGCGGAGGGCTTAAGCTCAATTTCCAGCATCCATGTAAAGAGCTGAGTGTTGCTATGCATGCCTGTATCCCCAATCCTGAAGGGGTCGGAGACAGGAGAACCCCTGGCATCTGTCCATCCACTGGTTAGCCAGGCTGTAAAAAAAAAAAACAAAAAAACAAACCCAATCCAACCCAGGTCCAGGTTCAACGAGAGTCTCTGAATCAAGGAAACCATGCAGAAGTGTGAGATAGGAAGACACAGAGATGCCTCTCTGGCATCTGCCTGGTGTGTGCAGATCTGCACACACATGTGCACACGCAATACACACCACACACACAGGTTAAAAAAAAGAAGAAAAGGAAGGAGAAATCCAATGGCTTCTAGTTAAGCATCCTGGTGTGATGAAACCAGGTGCTAGAGATTAAGTAGGGAGACATCTGACTATTTTCTCTGAGCTATTTCATTCTAAGGCACCTTTGAAATTTAAGAGCCCTGCTTGAGTGGTTACTGTTGGCCTTGTCTTGTGCCCTGCACTGGGGTTCAGGAATCATCCCATAGACACAGCACCTGCCCCATCAGCTAGCAGTCTAGCTGGAAGCCATTAATGACAATGGATGTCGTGATTCTGATGCTTCTAGAGGGTAGCTGTGTACGGATGGGACAGTCATGGAACTCAGGCCTCAGGGGTCTCGCAGGAGAGTGCAAATGAGTCTGTAAAGGTGGAGGGGATGGAGAGAAAAGAGGAAATTTCCAGAAAAGGTGAAGCGGGGGAGAAGATAAGCAAGAATAGTCCAGGAAGTCAGAGCGACCTTGACCTGCAGGAAGTTGCAAGAGGTGCGTTTAGAGAAGCAAGTAAGGGGGAAGAACCCCTGGACCACTCAAGGCACCCGATGTCCAGCTTCTTGTGCAAGCACAGGGGACATGCTGTGCAGGTACAAGTGCAGCCTGAAGATGGGGTTCTGGTGGGGATCAGAGTAAGGCACCACGTGCTAGGATTTAGCTCTGGAGCCCTCAGGTGAACACGAAGCAAGCAGTTAGCAGGAGACACAGAACAGGCCCATGACAGCACGTTAGTGTTGGTTACGAGAACAAATGAGTCCTGTTGAAGACTTATTCCTTAAAGGCCTCCAAAGAAATCTTGTATATCCTCTTTGTATTTACAGAAACCTCTGTGTGTGTGAGAGAGAGAGAGAGACACACACACACACAGATTTTATTTTTCTCTTTTCTCTTTTGGCATATTTTTTTGTGACAGGGCCCTGTGATATAGCCCTGGCTGACCTGGAACTCACTAAGTAGCCCAGGCTAGCCTTAAACTTGCAGCATCGTTCCTCCCAAGTCTGAGATTATAGAGTATTGTCACATACTACCACACCTGGTGACTTTAAGACCTGCTTATTTTTTTCCCCTTGGAGGCATTATTTTCTTTAAAATAACATAATTCACTTTACACCCTATCACAGGAACCATGCTCATATTATTCCAGGGTAAAACACTTGATTACATTTTAGATAAAAAAAAATTATTGAATGTCACTGTGAATCAATTTTCTGTGCCTTTCTTTGAATTTGTGATTGGCGATAAACATAAATTAGCATGAAGACAACAAACTACTGGAACATAACTTTGCTAGTGGCCTTTATTTTACTGGAGAATAAATAAAGTCCTTCTAATTGGAAAACCAAAGTGTGAAAGAGAAACTCTGAATTTATTGGACAATTATGTGATCAGAAGATGTGGAGAGACCCTTCAGCACCACCGAGTGACATGGTACCCAAGCACCTGACTGGAACCATTGAGTCCTGCCCCTCTTGGGGTTGGCTACTCTGGCCAAGAGCTTCCTGTGTTGGGGTGCTTTCAGCATTTAAATCTCAAGACAAAGAAAACCAGTCTCCCCAGGTCTTTTCACCATAAGTGTCTTCCTTTTGCCAAATCTCCCTCCCTCCTCTCTTTGCTGTCACCCTAAAAATACTGCCGAGATACTAACGTTCATCACTCCCCAAAAATAACCTTACTCAGTCCCCTCCTTTTTCCCCTTTCACAAGAGACAGAAAGCCAGACAAGCTCACCTGTGGCCTTTATCCAGCAACTCGGTAATGTCTAGAACACAATTGTCCTTGATAAAAAAGATTTATTAAGTGATGACGTGGGAACAGCCAAGGTAAGCTTCAGAATGGATCTTGCTAGACAGGAAGGGGATTCCGAGAAACTTCCCCAAAATTCCCCAGCAAGTAAAGTGAAGAACTAATATTATGCCCTCAAAGCATCTTTGCTAAAAGTATTTATTTATTTATTTATATTTATTTATTTATTTATGGTTTTCAAGGTAGGATCTCACTCTAGTCCAGGCTGACCTGGAATTCACTATGTAGTCTCAGGGTAGCTTCAAACTCTCTGGAGATCCTCTTAACTCTGCCTCCGGAATGCCGGGATTAAAGGCGTGAGCTGCCATGCCTGGCAGCCAAAGCTATTTATAAGGTTACTACAGCTGAAGAAGAAGATGAAACATCCTTTAGACTCACTGCCAAAATGCTTGTCAGTTACACTCATACTTCATGGTACTGAAATGGTGCAAGATGTGTAGGCAAGACAGGAGGAAGGGGAGGCTTCAGTGACGACCAGACTCACTGCAAGGAAACCACCAAGTCCTAGGAGGGGTCCTTCATCCCTGAGAAGGCCTGCAGAGCTCACACAGACACCCCCAGTGTCTGCTTGGACACAGCCTGGCACTCTGCATTGACGTGCTTGCCTCCTGAGGTGTTCATCTGATTCGGGTAAATGGAGGCTTGGTTTCTTCAGAACTCATTCATGAAATCTTTATGGAGCCTTGCCTATATCCAGTATCACATTAAGTGCTGGGGACACAGCATGGAGGAGTCAGTCATGATTCTTATCCGTTTTAGTCAGAGAGACAGGAAACCAAATAAGAAGGCAAAAAGCTCTGAGTAAGGGACTCAGAGGGCTGAGTTGCAGAGTGTTGGAAGCAATTTATAAACATGGTGCCTGAAGGGGTTCCATAGGCATTCTGCGTGCTTTCTCTCTTCATTCATTCCTTCAGACATATAACAAGTACTTACTGAGTCCATGCTAAGTGCTGTACTAGGTCCTGTCAGTATAGCATGGACTGAATTGACAAAACCTGAAGTCTGATGGATTTACACCTCTATCCACAAGCATGCACTCACCAGGTTCTTTAGAAGGGGACTAGTGCTCAGGAAATAGTGAAAGGAAGGAGGGACCAGAGTGTTTCACCTCCAGAGAGGTGATGATCGAGACATGGTTATAGGAATTACACACAATGCAAGGGGTTAGCCAGCATAGCAAATGCCTTAGGGAGAGTGGTCGATAAATAACTCTTGCTTCTGTTCATGCTTTTATTCATTCAACATCTACTTCCCCAGCCCCTACTGAGTGCTTGCTGTCCAATGAGGAAGAAAGCAGGAGGAAGGGGGTGGTATGCATATTTATCTAGAGGAAGGATCTAGAGGCACAGCAATGGCAGTCGTGACATGGGAGCATGTCCAGCTTATTTGTGGGACACAGAGAGGTTCAGGAAGTCAAAGAAGTAATGGTGTTTGTCCAGGTCCTTTGATGAATTTCCCAGAGATGGGATGACCTTGGAGAGCAGCGGGGATGTGATCTGACTTGTCACCGGTGCCCTCTGGTGGTTGTGCTGAGAATGCACTTGTGAAGAAGCCAGAGTTCAGGGGAACCAGAGCCAAGCCAGGAGAGCCAGGCATGAGCAGACACAGGGGCTAACTCAAGCAGGGTGTCAGGGTCCTTGCACCTTGGCAAAGGGCCGGCTGCCTACTGAGGCTTTTCTGTGCTGGGTGGGCCTTCGTCTACAGTGGCATTGACTGAAAAGATGCCTTGATTTTTAAATAGCATGCCAATAGAGTTATAATTACTGAACACACAACCTCATGTGTATTTAATGACAGATGCAGTGATTACAGTGTTAAAGTCCTTTAGGGATAAAGACGATCTAATCCTATCATTCTAGCTCCAAAGAGGGCTGTTGTAGCTGGTTGCTTCATCACACTCACACTACCAGTTCATCGCCTCATTTCTCCACCACCACCCATGTTGGAAAAGCATTTTCCTCTGAAATCTAGAAGAGACTCAGGGTCCAAGCAGAGACATACTTAGGAACTCACTTAACAGCTAAACATCAGCTCGTGGAAACCCATGCCTTCTGCTTCTTCGAAACACTAAAGGACCCACTGAACTAATCTCTCTCCTCTCTCTCTCTCTCTCTCTCCCCCCATGGGAACTTCATTCTGCCCACACAGACTGCCTGATTTGATGTACTCAGAATACTTTATCTTCAATGGGCACATGGATGGGGTTCAAGTGCTTTCTTTTTCCAAATATTAATAGCTAATCATGCAGCGAGCCACATGCTTGCTGACACCGGTAATTGTCTGCTTGCAGGAATCAGGACTGAGGGAACCCAGAGGTGGTTGAGCTGAGCGACTCTGAGTGAGCCATGTAGGCTACAGGGTGACAGCCACCAGCTGAGATGGACAACATCATGACGTTCCATCATTCCTCACTGTCCCTAGGGCAAAATCTCCTTGGCTTCTTGGCAAGTTTGATTTCGATGGGTAGGGGAAAACTGACCTGAGGATTTGGTGTGTGGACTGAATTTCAAAATTAAGGCAGCCACAGCAAATGGTTCCCAAAACAATATGAAATGTGTCTCTCTGATTTGGGGAATCAAATCTCAGCTCATACTGGAAATGGGGACCTAATGCATGGTCAGGCAGAATAAAGAGCCCCCCAAAATTCCATATCCCATTTTCCTGATTTTGCCAAAATGTTACTTTTCATGGCAATGGGGGCATTGCCATATGATTACTGATCAGCCAACCCCACTGGTGTTTTCCCTGGAAGTGGCCAGTCTCTCTTGGACTCTCCTGGTGGCTTCAGCAAGGTACATTTATTCTCCTCAGTGGACAATCACTCCTGGATGTGTTTAGAGGGAAATCTATCAATTAACACAAGGCGAAAGAGATATCACCCCATTGTTGGCTTTGAAGGTGGAGGACGGGACCATGGCCTAAAGAGTTCCAGAGGCATAAAGCAAAGAAGCATCACTCTCCAGAAAGAAGGAACCTAGTCCTGAACTATTGACCTGTCCACACAGGTACAACTGCAGAGATCACCAATGTGTGTCGTTTTAAGCCACTGTGTGGTAAGAGATTGTGACAGCAATCGTGAAATCAATTCACAAGGTTTTTAGTTGCTTTTGATACAAAATCAAACCCCTCTCAACAATTCCATCACTCTTTCCTAGTGATGCAGGATGTTTGTATAAACCTCCAGAGTAATAATAGCAGACAATGTGAACTGACTCCTCTGTACACGGAAATGGGGGACGAAGAAACAGCAAGCTAAGAAAGGACAAAGGACCGGAATGCAGGTAAATCCCTTAGTATTATAGCCCATAGGGGAAAAGGGAGCAGAGAGATAAATTTGCTCTTAAACATGAATTAATTGGGCAACTATAATATAGGGTTTATATGCTACATCTGCAGGCTGATTTCCCAATGAGTTCCACTGGGAATGGGTTACAGTAGGCTCTCTGGGCACAGCACACACCCAGCTGCCTCTGTTCCATAAAGTTCCCTCCAGATTCCCTTCTGAGTAATGCAGATTGCTTGTGAGGAAGTCGGGGAACTCAGAGCAGCAGTGTAAGAGTAAACAATAAATATCCCCGCCTTCCTTTCTCCACTCTTCCACTTCCACTCAAAAGCTCTAACGTCAGCCCGACACCTCCACTTAAATTATGACCTACTATTCAGGCAGGGAGTAGACATTATTCTTGCTTGCTCTTGAATACATTGCCTAAGAAGATGCACTGAAATAAATAAATAAATGCAATATTTCAGAGGGAAAAAAATGCAAGTGGTGAGAATCCATTTACGAATTCAGCAATGGGAAAGCAGCAATTGCTCTAACTGCTTACTTAGAGAAGTAGCTGCAATAAATTCACTTCAACAAACGCACCAAATGCCTCTAGAGTCGAGGCTGACTTCTCATCCCAGCACGAGAAGGAGATGATAGGCTTCATCTTTTTTTAATAACAGCTAGAGAAAGGATGAAGGAACTAGGAGCTAGAACATTCCTTGGTTCCATCACTGGTCTAGCGGATATCCAACTTCTTTATGAGCACACAACCTCTAGTTCTTGCTTTCATAGTTTTAAAAGCAGGCAAGACCAGGTTTCATGTTTCACTGTTTCTGTTTCTTTGAAACAATCCAGATGTCAACCGAGTCCTCTGTTGCCAGATAGGCACTAATAGCCAACTCAAGGATAATTCCGATGAAATACTAGATTAGATGTGTAATGTACAAAATCATTTCTTAGAAATTTAATTTTGGAAATGCCTTCATTTTAAGTACTGAAAAATACTGTGTAATAGAGAAATGTATGAAAATTTGCTGGACACAGAATTCTCCAAAGCATAATTCCTATGGGACTTAGATTCTCCCTTCCCCAAGCACAATTATCCCCCACAAAAAAATATAGTCGCCATTCAGTATCCATGGGAGACTGGTTCCAGGAAGTCCCCAGGATACCAAAATCCATGTGCGCTCAAACTCATTATACAAAACATCAGTATCTGCATACAGCCTTTGCCCATCCTCCAGGAGAGATCATTCTGGATGACTTATAACACTCAATACAATACAAATGCTATGCAAATAGCGGTTATATTATACTGCTGAAGAAATAGCAAAAAGTCAGTATATATTCAAAGGATATGTAAATTTTTTGTGAATATTTTTATGTGTTTGATTCTTGACTACTTGAAGCCATGAGTGTGGAACCCACAGAGGTCAGATAGACATGGAGGCTGAGTGCATATTACTCTCCTCTGATCTGTCATTGGGATGATGTTTGCAAAAGGCTATTCTGGAGCAAAGTTCTTCAACTATGTGACATCTGGGACCAGTACCTCTTGGCTTTGACTGGGGTGGGTGGGTGAATGGGTTGGAGGGTCATTCTGTGCATTTCAGGTCAGTAAGCAGTCTTGCATTTAACTGCGAGATGCTGGTAACACCTTCCCATATGTACACGACTGTCTCTAGGGACCTGGGGAGATGGCTCAATGGGTGAGAACCTGTGCTGTCTGTGGTACGTGACTGTAAAATGCCTCGCATAGGCTCGGCTCCTGGTGGTGCCATCTTAGAAGGTGCTGAAGGTTGTGGCACCTTAGGAGGTGGAGCCTTGCTGGAGGATGAAAGTAGCAGGGGTCAGGCCTTATGTGAGCTTCTTCTCTGCTTCCTGATCCTGCCTCCTCCTCCTCCTCCCACCCTGCCTTCCCC